>VSMD01052250.1:0-52937 GCA_008750895.1 Mirza zaza
TCCTCAGCCTGGAAACGTTTCCCACTCCACCGACCTCCCCCCTTAATCCGGCTGCTCCTGCCCAACCATGTTTTCTCAAGTAGACTTTCTCTCACATTTAAACTATGCTCACTACCCTTGTCATGTACTCATAAAAAATACTGCAGTCCCTCAATAATACTATTTCTCATGCTTTATTCAAATATTGAAAGTAAACACAAATCAATTACATAATTCCAAACTGTGATATATGCTATGAAGGAAAATGTCTATTTCTCTCATCAGACTGTAATCCCATAAGGATAAGACCTCTTCCGAACTCAATGCCTAGAATAATAGTCACTCATAAGTTCATAGAAAAAAAGGAATATCATCAACGCCAACAGGAAAAAGTACTGAGGCAGAAGGAAGAGAAAAACTGCCTATCAGAACTCACCTGAGGCCTTGACTGTCAACACCCATCTCCACAAACCAAGCTATACCTCTAACATCATCTCCATAGCTTTGACAAAATGAAAGATAATTCATAAAATGGCTGAGATAATCCCTGATATGCATTTTGATTTGGTCAATAAATATTAATAATTTGTTGTGCATGTTACACTGTGGTAGGCATTGAACTCTAATCAAACTTTAAAAACCACAAAGGTCTTAGAAACTAAACATACATGACATTTATATGAAACATGTTCAAAATGTTGGTATACAAATACTACATGAAAAATGATTTTTAAAATGTAAAATCTGGCCGGGTGCAGTGTCTCTCGCCTGTATTCCTAGCACTCTGGGAGGCCAAGGTGGGTGGATCATTTGAGCTCAGGAGTTCGAGACCAGCCTGAGCAAGAGCAAGACCCTGTCTCTACCAAAATAAAAAAATTAGCCGGGCATGGTGGCACATGCCTGTAGTCCCAGCTACTCGGGAGGCTGAGGCTGGAGGATGCCTGAGCCCAGAAGTTTGAGGTTGCTGTGAGCTAGGCTGATGTCACGACAGTCTAGCCGGGCAACAGAGTGAGACTCTGTCTCAAAAATAATAATAATAAAATAAAATAAAATGTAAAATCTATCCATAATGATCCAGCCTTAGAATGTCAGGTAATGAAAGACGAATAGATAATTTTGCTAAAGATAGAAATGATAGATTATACATATGTTTATTCTTAAAATATTTTTGTTTTCTATCATCTTGCTCTCTTTCTCTCTTACCCTCCACTCTTTCTCTTACTCTTTTTTCTTTCTCTCTCTATTCCTCCAATATATAATGTGCTACATTACTCATATAATGTCTGAGATGTCCCCCTGAATTGAAAATTAGTCAAAGGAAATCATACTAGAAATGAAAGATTTTCTAATATAAAAGGAAAATTATAATTTGTGCTGAAATCAGTATGAGATCAAATAATAAATGTATGAACAGGAAATGCCATACAATGACCTTTAGAAAACAACTAGGACATGAAATTACTTCTATAAATTAATGTCAGATAATTTCTAAGTAAGGGCAGAATCAATTTTATGGAAGAGAGATAACACAAAAAGTTTTAAGTTGTTTTCTTTTAAATTAGTGGTCTGTGTATTTTGGGAAATCTAAACCAGATGACTCACTCTAGAAGTTGGTCTTAGCTGTTTGAGACCTGATCTTAAACAGAATTAAACATTTTAACTCAAGCTTTGACAACCTCACTCTCTGTTATAAGTGATTCTTAAGAACTTATTTGGAGGTTCTACCAAGTAATTAGGACTACCCACAGATCCTTCAATAGAAGAAAATATTATCCAAAAAGTGCTTCGACTTATATCAAGTATACAGCTTTGGAAAGGACAAACATGAAATCTTCAAGAGAGGGGGAACACAAGCCTATGAAGCCATATCAGATAAGGTCATTGCTCAGTGACACTCCAGAAAGGCCTTCCCTGGTTGCCCTATCTAAAATTGTAATCCTTCGCCATGCTCCCTGTTCCATTTTCCTGCTTAATATTCTCATTGGCCATTTCTACCATCTAATATAACACATATTTATTCATCTGGCTTGTCTGTCTCCTTCCATCAGAACATAAACTCCATGAAGTCAGGAATGACTTCTTATTCTATTATATTCATTACTGTGTTCCCATGCCTAGAACAGGACCTGGCACATAGTGGACATTCAATAAATATTTATTGAATGAATAAATGAAATCAAATCTCTCCTTGAATTGGTATGGTAACTCAGGGGGCATCCAGATTACCTTTACCTCCACACAGCCCAGTTTCATATGGCTAGAAGTCTTGCCATAGATTATATTTAGAAATGGTTTTTCTGCACTAATGATAAGAGGTCGTCAATCACCTTGATCACCTAAGAAGTGCTAATCATATACGAGTCAATTCAGATGAACTCCTCAGAATTGCTCAAGGTCCCTATCCACATTTACATGAGTAGATGTCCAGAAGAAGGTGTGTAGTAAGTCCCTTTGTGTTTGAGAATCATGAAGGAGAAACCCCACCTCACACCAGAAATGGAAAGGAGAAATACAAGGTGGTGAGAAGTCTGGGTCCTCAAAATGGTAGACATCTGAGCTTGCCATGAGCAGATAATCCAGAGCAAGCTTGCAACCTATGGACTATGGCAGTCATTGTATCAGTGACTAGATCAAGAACTGAAACAGAGGACCCTATTAATCTGCCATTTTCATTCCATATATACTGAAAGAAAATGTGACTCTCTAATTCCCTGAGGGACCGAAGAACTGATGCTGGGTTGGGCTGGGACCCGCTGAATATCACCCAGCATCCTCTACCTGGCATTCGTAACCCCACTGATTTGTCCAAATAGATGTCAAATATTCCAATACTATCAGACTGGTCATTTCATCCTTATCAGATATGCTTTTCCAATATCTATTCTCCTTTTTCCAGCTGTCCAATTGCTCAAAATTCTAATTTCCTCAAATCCAATCCAATCTTTCCTTAAGATATAATACAGAGACCTCTTCTTCTCTCTGCCTGTCATGACTAAACTAATTCCATGCTCTTCTTCTTCTCAGATTTCCTATGGAAACTATAAGAATAACATCCTAGATTTGTAGAGTACTTGAGAATCTGCAACGCACATTTCACTGTAGGGTCCCCCAACTCCCCTTTCCTTCTTTCTGTGCCCTGACCAAAAATCAGAGTGCCTTGACTGCTCTGTGACCCGGCCAGCTGCAGATTTTTCCCAGCAGGCTTGAACCCAAATCGGGCCTTGAACATTCCCAGGCACTGATCAAGGCATCTAGGGAGTTGCGCAAAACACTGAAAGAAACTGGCCCTGGCCCTCAGCCAAATTTCCTAAACCCTCATATATATAAACTTCATACCCTGAGCCCCTCACTGCAGACAGACCTGGGTAAAACACCCTTTTCTCCCACTGTCCCTTGTGAGGATTGCTGCAGCACTCTGTAAATTCCCCTAGTAAATGCTTTGGAATGGTCGCCCTGGGGTTTAGCGCTTCCTTCTTCAGAATCCCAACCAGTCCCATCTCAGGAGCATTGAGGCACTCCCTTGTGGAAATTCCCCTGATTTCAGCTGCCCATTCAGCATTCACATACGCTATCTCATTTGTATAAATAAACAGCAGAGTGCTATTTTGTACACCCATTTTTTTCCTGTACTGTCAGCCGCCCTATATGCTCTCTACAGCTTGCTCTCTCCAATCCTAGTAGGGGTCACCCAAAAGAACACATGCTAATGAGGATAAAAATGAAATTATTTTGTTACATAGAAAAGTACCCCAGGGCATTTTTCATGGTAACAGCTGAGTTTCTTTTGTTATTTCAGCGATGAAACTGCTTGGTAATGATCCAAAGCAAACCAATCTTTTTCAGTTTTTAGTGTTATAATAACAATAACAAAATTTAATTCCCTGCTCTCGTCAGACACTATGTTAAAATGTTTTACATTCGATTCTCTCAAAAACTATGAAGTATGTGCTACATGCCCATTTTATAGATAAAGAAACGAAGTCTTACAAGTGTTGACTAATTTGCCCAACATAAGCAGATTGAGAATTTAAATCTGATCCATGTGACTGGAAAGTCGAAGCCTGTGGGCACCACACTCTGCAGTCAGGCACTGTTCTGTCACACAGCAGGGCTGCCATACAACACAAAGCCATCCAAAATATCACCAGGGACATTCAGGGTATACAGCAAATGTGTGCAACTGTCCAGGGCTTCAGGCAGAGTGCTGCAGCAGGAAAGAAGAGGCTGAAGCAAATAAGACAGGAAGTATTAAAGTAAACCACGCTCTCACCTCATCCCCAAGACAATATGATCTTTTCTTGGGCAAAAAGGACTGGAGGCTTCACTTCCACACACACAACTGAGGCTTCAGGTGTCCCTTTTAAGACATTGCCTCACCTTCATTTCTTCCTTAGTGCTACCTACCAATCTTCACTTTAACCAGATTTACTTGACCGTACGAATAGATTTATGGCTTGAAAAAGGGCAGAACACAGAGATAACATAGGTAACATACTTGAGATATCACCTGGCCAAAATAAGTTCTCTACAGGTATTTGCTATTATAATTATTATATATGCGTGTGTCACAAGGATTACAAAAATGATAGCTAATATTCAATAAGCAATTATGCTAAGTGCTTTCCATCTATTCTTTTTTTCCTTTTTTTTTTTTTGAGACAGAGTCTCACTTCATTGCCCAGGCTAGAGTGAGTGCCGTGGTGTCAGCCTAGCTCACAGCAACCTCAATCTCCTGGGCTCAAGCAATCCTACTGCCTCAGCCTCCCGAGTAGCTGGCTACTCGGGAGGCTGAGGCAGTAGGATTGCATGCGCCACCATGCCCGGCTTATTTTTTTGTATATATATTTTTAGTTGGTCAATTAATTTCTTTCTATTTTTAGTAGAGACAGGGTCTCACTCAGGCTGGTGTTTCGAACTCACGACTTCGAGCAATACCCCCCGCCTTGGCCTCCCAAAGTGCTAGGATTACAGGCGTGAGCCACCACCATTTATTCTTCATATAAATTTTGTAAAGTATATACTATTACTATATCAATTTTACATAAAACAGAGGCTCAGAGAGGTCATGAAAGAGTCCAAAATTACCCGGACAGTAAGTGACTGAGTTAGTACTCAAGCCTAGCAGTCTAACTCCACAATCAAGCTCTTAGCCACTATAATATTTCAACTTGGTAAAGATACTTGCTAACAGATATTAAAGTTGCACTCTGTGCCAGACTTTGTTCTAATAACTTTACATCTCTTCCCTCAGTTAATTTTCATAATCACCTTATGAGACAAGTGTTTTTTATTGTTCCCACATTACAAATGAGAAAACCAAAGGACCAGGCATTTGGTAATTTGGCCAAGATCATACATCTAGCATGTGGTGGAAGGTGAGCATACCCCATACTAAAAAGCAAATAAAGTAGAGGTGCTAAATTTTATTCTCTGTAACCTAATGCCAAATAGAGGATAACAATTTTCAAAAAGTAAACTCCCTCCTGGTATGTTCACCTAAACAGTTTCTAAGCCAGTGTGATTAAGAGAAAGACTCAATACTAGAATCATAAAAGAAGGAACTGATTAAATGCTAATATATTCTGATTTGCCTTACTACTCAATCATTTTTCCCACCTCTACTAGCAGCTATTTGCAATAGTCATTTTCCATCTGTCTTATACAATTTGAATAGAATATAATTCATTATTAACAAATATGGATCAACTTTTCATAGAAAACAATACCATTGTCTTTATTTGGTCCCTGACTCAAGTTAGAAACAATATGGTGAGAGATGGTGACTGAATATTCATTCCACGCAACTATGACAAATAGGAGAATCTGCCAATGATACATTTGGCCGAAACCCACAGGAATTTACAGGTATCACTTACCAATACTAATGGATAATTATTGATAGGGCACTGACAAGGACCACACAGTAGCCCCATAGACTCTTGAAGTTTTTGCGCAAGTTAGAAAAATGAGCTTTGGTTTGGTGAGCAGAACATGGCTTTGATGTCACTCCAACCACCCCATGAGCCTCAGCACTATATGTGAAGGGCTTGATATGCAATCCAAACAGATATGATGGATCTGGGATAATATGGGAAGGTACTTTTAGATGTTTAGAGAGATGTGATCAATAGCAAGAACCGAAACATACTGTTACAGATCTTGAAAAAAGATTAAGCATATAAGCCAAAAAAGATGGCAAGCCAATTTTCCTTATAGGACAATTGTGTGTGAGGGGGGTAATGTGTCATGGGAAATAATACTTGTCAATAGTTAACCCTTTGCACTCTCTTGCTCTTTTCTAGAGCAATTTATTTTCCTTTATTCTACTCGGGATTTAATTTTTTAAATACCCCAGATTTTACAAAGCATGGCAGTAGAATAAAAAACTGGAGTTTCTTTTCATACAAACTTATTTATTTGGATTTTTTATATTTCAAATTATTGATACATTCAAAGAGTAATTTTAATCTCTATAATTTTTGCTTACCGTGTCAAGTCACACTCAACATCCGAGTGCAAAGGGTTAAGACAAAGTTATTGTATCCCTCATATTTACAGCAGAATTAATACTTGACTTGCTAGGACAATAGAAAGCTCAACACGAATATGCAAAAGGACAATGAATAAAATTCAAGATTTTAGTGGGTTCTTCAGAACGTTATTCTAGGTAAAGAAAAGGTTGATGATCAATTGTGTGATCACAAATTAACTATTGGCAGACAAATAATCAATTAACAAGGAATGGAAAAGGACCCTTTTCCATTTGGAAATGAGAAGACATGCTGATAATAATGGTAATAAAAACTGACAAAAAAAAAAAAAACCCTGGCAGTTACTGAGCTAATGCTGTCTGCTTTACATTATTACCTTCACAATAACCTTACGAAATCAGCACCATCATTAGTACCATTTTACAGAAGAGGAAATTGAAGCTTAAGAGGCTATGTGATGTAGCCAGGATCTCATGTAAAGTAATAGTACTTGGATGTGAACCCAGGCAGTCTAACGCTGAAGTTTACATACTTGACCACAGTACTACATGGCTATGAGTTAAATTAATGAAAGTAGCCAAAACTAGCAAGAACACAGATGCAGCTACTAGAGGCAGCAAATGTTATCCCATTTCCATTTGCATGGGGAAAAGTCAAGATAATGTCTCCGATTGTGATGGAATAACTGACCAGAATACAGTGATGGAAATATGAGTAAAATTTAAATACTCTTAAAATGACTTCTCTGCTAACCAGGAAAATAGCTTACAAAAAGGAAGATTCATAATAAACAAAATGAAATGGACTTCCATGACTGGCTTCCTCTTCCCTCTTTGGAATTGACTGAAAACAA
The DNA here is from genome assembly GCA_008750895.1 of Mirza zaza. Lineage (NCBI taxonomy): Eukaryota > Metazoa > Chordata > Mammalia > Primates > Cheirogaleidae > Mirza > Mirza zaza. Next base: position 7,324 of record VSMD01052250.1, read on the forward strand.
GTTTGCTATGTTGGCATTTTGTGGTAATGACTTTACTATTATTAACAATGACAATGGATTTCAGGCAGTATTTCATATTTACACAGCAGCCTTCAACATAGGAGCAAAAGCACCTGGCAAACATTCTCATTTTTATTATTGATGGCTTAGATTAATAAAGCGCTTTCTATCTCATTATACAGACTCCTGTGACACAAATAGGCAAGCAATGCATTTCTACACTTTATATATGGAGAAACCAAAGCCCAAGGACCTATGCGTTATTGTTTAGCAAAATTGTGACTGGCCCTAGAATGAAATTATAAAGAACCCAGTGTTTTCCTTCCCTTGAGTAAAACTCTATCTCAATTACAGCTTCTTACTACAAATTATCTGAAACATGGAGGCCTTCTTTAACTACTAGATATCCCCACACATATTTTTACTTTCTCTCCTTCAAACAGTTCTCCCTCCCTCCCTCCTTTTACCTGCTCACCCTGCTGACATTACCTCTTCTCTTCAAACCACCTTCACATTACTCCCCGAATCACTTTCTGAAGCCTGCTCAGAAAACAGCAATGGATGTTCACTGTCTATAGAAACAAACCCAGATTCCTGCATAGATCCCTCAAGACCTCCCTCAGCCTGGCCCCAGTCCCTTTTCCCAGCCACATCTCTGACTGCCATCTCCTTCATGGATAAGTCACACAAGCCTAAACTTCCAAACTACGAACCCACCCTGCTCTGTGTTATGCCCCATCTTTTTCAGAAATTACCTTTCCAACCTCACCACTGACTAATGAAAATACGTTCCCAGTTCCTCTCCAATGCTGTCTTCTTCATGAATCCCACCTGACACCTCAGCTGAAAAGGACTGCTCCCTGCAGCTCCTGAAGCACATGTTCAGCCTTTATTTATAGCCCTTACCACGCTCTGCTCAGGACCACAGCGACTCACGAAAGAACATCTGTCTTAGAATGTCCTGTCGCTGAGATTCACAGGGTCAGGTCCAAAGTCAGGGCCTGTGACAGGCGATGAGTGAAAAGGAAAACAGATCCCCGCCTTTGTAGAGATTACAGTCCGGCAGACTTTTTCATCTACACTACCTCATCTAAATGGCAAATCGTGCTGTTTTTTCAGTTTTCCCAAAGGTGGTACATAATAGTGCCATTCCAGATGCATAGCGGAGATATTAATTCAGCGTACGCAACAGATACTTTTTGGAAATGGTTTTCAAATTATAGTACGAAGACTCCTGAGAGCTGCCAAGACCCTTTCGGTGGGCCTCCAAATTAGTCAAAACTAAATTCAAATAACATAAAGACATGTTCACCAGTGTCACTCTCACTTTCATTCTCTCACAAGTATACAGTAGAGTCTTTGAGAGGTGACATGATGTGTGATATAACAAAAGGTTGAAGGAATAAGTAGATAGGGGAATTCAGCTGTCTTCTGTTAAACCAGTTATTAAACAGATTTGCAAAAATCTAAAACAATGCCACTTTGTCACTAAATTTTTTTATTTCACAAAAAATAGTTTTCACAGAAAGATAAAATTATTTATGTTAAGATGTAATGGGTTTACAATTGTTAATTTCTTAATAAATTACATAAATATTTTAAGTTTTATATTTTAAATTTCTAATACATTAAATACCAATGGCTATAACAAAAACACTTTAGGTTTCTCAATAATTTTCAAGAATGTAGAGGGTTTACGAGACCAGACAATTTGAGAATTACTGCCTTAGAACAGTGGGCTCACATCTCTCTGCAGAACTCCATTTAGGAACGCCTGCGTAGAGGCTGAGTCACTTACAATTGCATTATTCCCTGAACTCAATCTCTGTTAAAGAAATTGCCCTATGTGTAGGATTCATTTACTTACAAGTTTTCCCACTTCCATCCCCATCCCAAAGGCCCCTAGTTGATAGCGAAGTGCTTAAAGGCAGACACTAAGTCTAATTTATCTTTGTTTCTGCAGCATTCAACACAGAATGTGCCGCCATAAATATTTGAGGGACAGAGGAAAGAAGGAAGGAAGGAGTCCAGGAAGGAAGGGAGGAAGGGAGTGTGGGGGAAGGGAACAAGGAACCATGTCTTTATTCATTCTTTCAAGATTCTACCACAGTAATCTGCTCAGTGAACATATCTGTTAACATTCATGTAAATGTATCATAATGATATTATATCAAAGTGATCAAGAGGCCAAAAGTTTCACCTGGTACATTGGTAAATCTCACTACAGCTTAGAAATCATCATTTCTAAGGGAAAATTTTAAAAGATTCCTCTCATAGGTAAATCAATGAGCAAATATTTGTGCACACTAGTCCTTCAGTAGCAGAGGATAATTTCAAGATAAAGAAAGATGCAGGGCTGGGCGCAGTGGCTCACGCCTGTAATCCTAGCACTCTGGGAGGCCAAGGCGGGAGGATCACTCAAGGTCAGGAGTTTGAAACCAGCCTGAGCAAGGGTGACAGCCCGTCTCTACTATAAATAGAAAGAAATTAATTGGCCAACTAATATATATAGAAAAAATGAGCTGGGCATGGTGGCGCATGCCTGTAGTCCAGCTACTCGGGAGGCTGAGGCAGGAGGGGATTGCTTGAGCCCAGGAGTTGGCGGTTGCTGTGAGCTAGGCTGACGCACTCACTCTAGCCTGGGCAACAAAGTGAGACTCTGTCTCAAAAAAAGAAAAAAAAAAAAGAAAGATGCAAACTTGGCAAATGGATACAGTCGGTTTGATTGGCTGTGTATAAACCATCTTCCTTATGGATACTAAGTTCTCAGTAATTAGAAGTGTCTTCCAATACCTAAAATATCTTATCTCTTGATTTAGAATAATGAGAATTTAACAGAATTAAGCTGAAAACAACAGAAGGAGGAGAGTTAAGGTAAAATTGTACATGGCAAGTCCATTGTTAAGATCTTTCTGAGCCCTCTCCTTCCTTTGTAGCTGTGGGTTAAGGGCTTTTTCATCCTCAGGAGTCCCTTCTCTAGCCAAGGCTACCCTCCCAAGGTAGCCCACTTGAACCTGACCTCATAGGTTTCATCTCATGCTTTAATTCAATCTGTGCAATTTAACACACATAATTTTTACAATTAAAAAGAAATTTAGACATCATCTGTTACAACTCTCTCATACACAATTGAAGCTCAGCTAGGTTAAAACTTCCCAAGGGAATATTAGTTCATGACAGAGCATCAAGGTCTCTTCCTTTTCCAGACACTGTATGATTAAAATTTTTAAATAATCTGCTAAATCCCAAAAAAGCGCTCTGTTCTAGATCATTCTGGGTTCCCTCCCCATATAAAAACTTTTCCTATATATTCCTTCAGTGTCCTGCTATTTTAATTGCATCACGGAAATTTATCCGAGTGTGGTTATTATCTACAATCCAAAATCTATCACCAATTCACATCTTATCTCAAGTTGTTTTATCAGGTTAGCAAGCCAATCAATTTGCCTCATAACATTTCTATCTTAGTAGGAACAGTTGAAGTCTGCAACCAAAAGAGTAAGTGAAAATTTTACATGCCATATCAAGGTTAGAAGCAGAGATATTTGAGAATCACAGTGTGTTTTGGCTCCTTAAATTATAACACAGTGTAAAACATCTATACACAGGAACAAGACTAGAATAGGTTCGGTGAATGAGATCTTGTTGCCTGTGATGCTCCACATTGTTACCCTGAACCCTGGTTGACAACAGGTTAGTCAACAAACACATGGCAAGGTATGACAGTCGTCAGTAAGTATCTGTGGGGGACTGGTTCCAAAACTCCTCCCCCGGGATATCAAAGTCTTCCAGGCTCAAGTTCCTCATATAAAATAGTAGTGTTTGTATATAACCTACACACAGCCTCCTATACATTGTAAATCATCTTTAGATTATTTATAATACCTAATACAATGTAAATGGCATGTAAATTGTTATGGTATTATACTGTTTAGCGAATAATAACAAGAAAAAAGTCTGTACATTTCCAGCACAAATGCAACAACCATAAGCCTAACTGCACTTTTGACCTGTGGCTGGCTGAACCCAGAGACGCAGAACCACAGATGCAAAGACCCAGCTGTATCTGCCCCGCAAAAGGCGCGACACGGCTTACACTGTTGCCCGCCCGCTGCTTCACACCGCTTTTGCTTAGCCCGTTATAGTCAATGTTTTTGGGGGTATGAGTATAATATCTTGTATATGTACATATCTTTTTTATTTTTTGGAGACAGAGTCTCACTCTGTTGCCCAGGCTAGAGTGAGTGCCGTGGCGTCAGCCTCGCTCACAGCAACCTCCAACTCCTGGGCTCAAGCAATCCTGCTGCCTCGGCCTCCTCCCGAGTAGCTGGGACTACAGGCATTCACCACCATGCCCAGCTCATTTTTTGTATACATATTTTTAGTTGGTCAATTAATTTCTTTCTATTTTTAGTAGAGACGGGGGGCTCTCACTCTTGCTCAGGCTGGTTTTGAACTCATGACTTTGAGCGATCCACCCACCCCGGCCTCACAGAGTGCTAGGATTACAGGTGCGAGCCACCGTGCCTGGCCAATGTATATATCTTAATAAATTAAACTCCAAAGCAGAATTATGTTCATTCTTAAGATTTATAAGTGACTTTCTAAAAGCAATACTGTCAAGGTTGTCCACATTCAAACTTAAAGGATCTTAAAAGTGGGTCTTAGGATTTAAAGCCCCAAGAAACTATCTAGGCCCTGAAAAGTACAAATAGAAAGCTTTGAAACATTTGGCATACATAATTTCTGATATCCACATTACAAATAATAAATTATCAAATGTAATGAATGCTGTAAAACTATAAACTGAATTTCCCAACAAATCCTAACCTAAATACGTTTCCTATGTTAACCAAATTTTCCATAAAATTTCATATTTTGATTTGATTAGTAGTTCCTCTGATACTGGTTATCAAAATGCAGAAAGAACATGAAAGATGCTAAAATTTTTGCAGATGGTTACTCAGTCTTCAAATAGGCTCCAGGAAAATCCCAATTTTAAAAAGAAAGCATTAAATATATTTTTCTGATCTGGCATCAAATTACTTGTGAACTCTCAATGACAGCCCCAAATCCATCTTCCTAAGAGATACAGCTAGAGGTACTACCAATCAGTGGGCAAGAAGTCTTCAAAATTTTATACCATGCTAGAGTGTCTTAGTCCATTTGGGCTACAAAATGCCATAAACTGAGTAACTTATAAATAACTTCTGGAAGCTGGGAAGTCTGAACTCAAAGCAGATTTGGTGTCTGGTGAGGGCCTAATTTCTGGCTTGCAGACAGCATCTTCTTGCTGTGCCATCACACAGCAAAAGAGACTAGCTAGCTCTCTGGAGCTTCTTTTATAAGTGCACTAATCCAAATCACCTTCACTCTCATGACTTAATCATCTCTCAAAGGCCCCATCTCCTACTACCATCTCCTTGGGCATTAGGACTTCAACATGTGAATTTGGAAGGCACACGAAATTAAGACTATAGTCTAGGCTACTTATGTTAGCTTTACCACAGTTAAATATTCCTAAGAATTTAGTTTCCTATCTTGGTAACTGTGTTGCAGCCACTGAGAGGCAAGACAGAACAGCACCCTAGAATGACAAATTTCTGAATATTCTCTATTCATCTTATTTATAAGGTATTTAAAATAGTTTCACAAATTTGTTACGCCAATATTTATCTCTTTTCCCTTTGATTATGTTGTTACTGTTTCGTGGAATTCTTGGCCTTACATTTACCTAGGATTCAAATTGTATCAATATTTTAAGGCTCCATTCAGGTCCAACTTTCACCTTTAATACTGAGAAGGATACAGCACAGTGATTAAAAAAAATGTGCTCCAAAGTCAGACTTCCTGGGCTCTACCACCACTGCCTGCATGACCTGGGGCAAGACACTAAATCTTCTGTACCTCATTTTCATCATTTGTAAAATCAAAATGTTCAACAGAATTGCCGTGAAGATTAAATGAACTTGTGTATACAAAGCACTATCAAGAGTGCTTGTCATGAAGTAGTCACTCAATAAATGTTAGTCACTATTGTGATTCTTCATTACATATATAGCATATTTTAAGAAGAAGGGAAATTATTACATGGGTGACAGAGTATATCAAAGATTCTTTAAGTATGGTAGTTAATATGCTAACAGCTGTAAATCAAATAAGAAACCTGGTAGAATTATAGACAAGACAATAACCCACCAGGCTACTTAAATAGACCTGCTAAAAATGATGATGGGGGTCTAAATTATGGCACTGACAATAGGTTTAGATCAAAGGGAACTGATGAGAAATGTTTAGGAAATAAAATGAGTTGACTGTACTTTTACTTATTAATTTAAAAATCAGGCAGTTGTGATTTCTTTGCACCTTTTGCAGGCTGGGTGTCTATTCTTATCCTGACACTTAGTAACATGTGATCTTGACTTACCCTCTTTTAGCAGCTTGTTCCACTTCTTAAAAAAAAAAAAAAAAAGTGAAGAATTGACCCAAATGAACACTGCAATTTCTTTAAACCCTAAAATTTATAAACCTATGAACTAAATTCATCTCTTATTGAATCATAGAATCACTTTATGAATCATACATAAAATGTATTCTTAGAAGCTACCACAGTGCCTGGACTATAAATATACATTATATGACTAATATTGAATCTACCTAGCCAATAGGTATTAAAACTCGAGACTTTTTAAATCCTCCTTCTTCTTTACCTACCACTTCATTACCAAGTCCAGTTGCCTGTTACATGTTCCCTGCTGGCAATTCTTTGGTTTATGCCTTTGTTTTTTAACTGGATTCCTGCAATAGCACCTCAAGCGTTTTCTCTGGCTCTAATCAAATCTTCTTCCAAACATTCTCTGAGAAACTGAAGAACTCTAGAGTCAGAAAGACTTGAACTTAAATGCTTAGTCTACTGTTTCTTAATTGTGTGATTGTCAGCAAGTTATTTCACCTCTCTAAACCTGGGTTTATCTGTAAATCATAGAGGTGATATGAAGACTAAATGTTTGTAGAGTGCTTAGCATACTGCCTATTACACAGTAAGAACTCAATAAATGCTAGTTATCATTTTAAAGGACAAATCTCAAAAAGATTCGGGCATGCACTTCACAAAAGAGGAGAATCAAATGGCCAATAAAAAATGAAAAGATGTTCTTCTTCATTAGTAATCAGTGAAATGCAAATTAATGCTTCTATGAGTACAATTATGTCTCCACCTGATTAGCAAAATTTAAGAACGTATAAATCAAGTTGTGGTGATGTAGAGTTTCTCATATACTGCTGCTAGGAGTGTAAATTAATGCAACTGATTAGGAAAAATGTTTTGGAATTAATAGTAAATTAAAGCTACACATACTACAAAACTCAGCAATTCCTTCCCTTGATAATTTTCCTATAGAAGTTCTTGCACATGTGTAATAGACTCTATAAGCAATAATATATATACATATAAAAAGATATTATATAAATATGTCTATATAATATCTAACAATTCAAACGTCTATCAACAGTAGAAATTTTGGCATATTCATAGAGTAGAATACTATACAACAATTTACATGAATAAACTATGTGCATGAACATGGAAGAATCCCACATTGTGTAGCAAACTAATCAGGTGATTGAGAATATACATGCTATGATTACAAATATGTGGAGTTGAAGCAAAGGCAAAACTAAAGTTTATAGTGCAGAGATGCAAACATGTGGAAAACCTGCAAAGAAAAGCAAGGGAATGTGCATGACAAAAGGTAGGATAGCAGTTAGTAGTTACCTCTGGTGGTTAAAGAAAAGTACATAACCTGAAAGGGACGTACAAGCTTGCTGGGAGTCTATTCCTTAATATGAATGATAGTTATGTGATGTTTGATTTATAATTATCCTTTGACCTGTATTTGTTGTATACACTCTTCCATGTGTATGACATATTTCACGATTAAAAAATAAACTGATCATGGTATTCTTTACTTAAAATCTTTCAAAAGCTCTTCACTTTGGAATAAAATCCAAACTCCTTAGCTTTGTCTAAATGATTCTTTATGACTTATCTCTTGTATCCCTCATCTTCATCTCTGCCACTACCACTTACACTCCAGCACGGTAAATGACACCTAATACCCTCAAACAATCATGCTCTCTCAAACTTCTGGTCTATTGAAAAATATTCCCGCTGTGCATTGATTGCTCCCTTCCTCTGGCTACCTCTTATCTTGCTTAATAGTTCACTAAAATATCACTTCCTCTAGGAAGCCTTTCTTGACTAATCCCTACCACATCTGTGTTAGATTCTCCTCTGCTGCCGTCCCTTCGGCACTCTATGTCTGCCCATGTAATAGCACTTCATAAGACCTACACTCTTTAGAATACGTCTACCCCATTAATAGCACGTTTTATTATAAGCATCACACTCTTGAGACTGAAAGCTCCTGTAAAGCAGGGGCTGTCTTTCATCTATCCCAAAAGCTGAGCGTGACACCTACATCACAGATTCTCGACAAATGCTTAATGAATTAATGTTTAGGATGGGGGCAACATAATATATGTGTTTAGTCACTTGAAGTAACATACAACTCAACATATTAAATTCAATCATATAAAATTGCCCTGATTTTAGGTCAAAATAGTTGGTTATTGGCAATTATGGATGATTCCTTCTTTATAACAAACTCATTGAACACATGTTGATTAAGCACAGCACAGTGATAAATATTAGATCTGCTTTTTCAATATAATTGTAGGCAGAATATTTTTTTTTAAATCATGGTGTGAAATAACTCTAGGATTAATTTCATCAGTATTCTACAGTTATAGGCTAGGCATTAATTCGCAAGGCAGTCTACCTATCTAGAATTATCTAAGCCACTAGGCAAATGAAAGAGATATTGATCGCTCGCTCAAAACAGCTTCTTTTGGAGTCTTATAAGCACTACTGTCATACTCTATATCTCAAAGATATTATTTGACAGATTATAACTCATTCATCTCTGCTGGAATCTATTGATTATTGACTTTGGTGACTATGAAGCATCAAGTATTTGATTTAAAAAGGTATTTTGCCTGTGTGTGCTAATATTTTATAAAATAACAAGTTTTTTAAATTATTTCAACTCAGCAGACCAACTAGATCTATTTTTAATATTGTTTCATTAAGCAAAGGGATTTATAGGCTAAAATGTCCATAAATTGAGTTTTATGACACTGTGATTTCTCTTCCTTTATTTCTGAAGATCTAAATGTTGTGTCGGGTATGTGTGTGTGTTGCACATGCATGTGTGTTCCTGAAAGGAATTGAGCATCATAATTTAGCTCAAAACCAATTTTTACACTAAATGAAATGGATCAGTAAAATACGATATTATGTTGCAAATTAGAAAAGTCACTTAAAATAATGGTACCCAACTGTTATTCTACCACATGAAATTGTTAATTGCAGGTATCATGGTGGTAGTATCATGGTGTCTTATGCTGCACCCACACATCTCAAGACTTTGCACCACCATATGTGATATTAGCAGTATTGTACCATCAATTAAACACTCTGTTCTATTGACTTTCACTTCTTTGGTTGACACCATTTGGAGCCATATTTCTTCAGATCCATACACTAAATCATATGCAATATTTAAATTGGTTATGTCAATCATAGGATTTCTGCTATGGAATATTTTTAAATTTGTAACTTACCACTGCTTGTACGGTTTCTCATCTATAGGAAAAAGTCTAATTCAACACCTTCTTGCATGAGTTGTCATGGCGAAGAGCTGAGATGGTCCTGCCGTTGGTGTTTCTCACACTAGCCTAAAATCAAAGCAAAAAGACAGATGAGTTTGACTTTAAGATTTAAATGGGAATTTTACCTGTACTTAGAAGACCAAAAACACTGACATTAAATATAATTGGTTACCAGATGTGGGAGTTGCAGGGAGAAAAAATAAAATATCTCAAGGTAGTTAAGACTTCATAATTTATAGCAAGCACAAGAACTTTGATGTTATCAGTACCAGAACAGCTGGATATTTTTAAATCCGAACATAAACCCAACTGATAACATAAAACCAAAGTATTATTAGGGTTGATATGCTATTTAGGATTTTGTGATATGGAGGTGGTTTTCTAAGACAAGGCACCCTACTCATCCTTAACTGGGATAGCTCCACTGTTACATGTGTTTGCACATTCTGCTTTTCATGTAAGATTTCACTGGAACGATGGGTTACTTAGTTACCAATAAAAGAATGAGGAGAATTTTGAGAACCTCTGAAATATATGAAGAAATAAACCTAAAATGCAGTTGATCTGAAGCTGGAAAGAGACCTGTATTTACTTTCTTTCGTTATCTGCTCTGGTTACAAACACACTTTTTCAACCTTATTGCCTGTTACTTCCCAACATTATATTGGACCAGATTCTCCAAAATTTGTGCCAGTTTCCAACATCCTACCTGTTGTCAAACCATAAGTTTTGATTTCTGGTTTGGAAAGTATGGTCACCATATCCCAAATAAACCTCCTCCTCTCTGCCCCAAACAAGAGTCTCATCCCTGGCAAGATGCTTACAACTACTCCTAGGACTACCTCCCCTATGACCACCGTCTTGCTCTCGTCACCTACTGACATCCCAATATGGACCCCATTGTCACCTACCACCATTTCACAGACGGTGACTTTCTCTCTCCTCTGAATTTCTATTGCACTTATTGTCAAGCCACTAATATGGGCGCTTGATCACACCCTATCTTTATTGTTATCTAACCTCATCTCCCCAAATGACTATAAGCCCTACGTGGCAGAAACTTTGTGTCACAATTTCCCAGTTTCTTCTACCCATAGCACTTAGCAGAGAATTCAGTACATGGGAGACACTCACTTGATGAATATTTATAATGTCCCTATTGTGTGCCAGGCAGATAAAGTCAGTCCCTGACAGAGATGATAATTTAGCAGAGAATACAGGAAATACAGGAATAGGCAATTTCCATATTGTACAATAAGTGCTGTGATAGAGCTTCCTCCTACAAACACTGAATAAACACTGACAAGTAAACAAACCTAAGAGCTTTACTTCACCACCAATGCTTTCAGAGCCTATTTTCAAGGTATAAGAAGAGGATAATTGGCCGGGCACGGTAGCTCACACCTATAATCCTAATACTCTGGGAGGCCAAGGTGGGAGGATCACTCAAGGTCAGGAGTTCGAAACCAGCCTGAGCAAGAGCGAGATCCCCTCTCTACTAAAAAGAGAAAGAAATTAATTGACCAACTAAAAATATACAGAAAAAATTAGCCAGGTATGATGGCACATGCCTGTAGTCCCATCTACTCGGGAGGCTGAGGCAGGAGGATTGCTTGAGCCCAGGAGTTTGAGGTTGCTGTGAGCAAGGCTGATGGCATAGCACTCTAGCCCGAGCAACAGAGTGAGATTCTGACTCAAAAAAAAGAAAAAGAAGAAGAAGAAGAGGAAAATTACTTTAAGCAACCCATTTTCAGGAAGCACATAGAGCACCAAGGCAGGTTAACATCTACAAAGGAGGAATCAGTTTTACTTCTCTGAAGACAAGTCACCAGATGGATTTCAAGAACTTTTAAGTCACTGCTGTTTTTTCCATCCTACCACAAAAAAAAAAGTAGTAAACAATCTGTTTATTACGCTCCAGGCCACTTTGAAAATGCCTGATTGTCCCATAGGGGAGCTTCACCTTAAACCAGCACACCACACAGGGTTTTAGAGCAGTGTGGTTAGAAATGCTTCTAACGAGGCTTCAGTCATTTCTTTTTCCATTGAAAGCTTTAATTCCCATTCCTAGGAGCATTATTTCCATAAGCCTATGGGCTTTACATCTCATAGTCACCAGGGATAAAAACAGTGAGAAAGGCCACAGTGGCTTGCTATTGATCCAAAATGTCAATTAAATGAGAAAATCCCTTACCAAAAATAAGTTTATGTTTGAGGTCTGCTTTTGAAACCTAAATTGTTTATTTCTATTTAGGGACTTTCAATATCTCCTGATGTCTCCTCTTAGAATTTTTACCAAGATTCGCAATACGAAATGAAGCTTTTATCCATTAAATACAGGAAAAAAATGGTACCCAAAGCATACAGAGTCTTCATTTTCCCCTCCTTTGCCTTGATTTGCTCATGAGGAGAAAATATACTCAAACTGAAAATCTTTAGTCAGAACCTTACAACTTCACTATAAAAGCATGTACAGATAGGTGAATTTCTGAAAATACAGGCTCCAATTCTAAATTACATTTTCTCTTTCAAACAATCAATATGCAGCATGATCTTTTATCTGAATCAGCAGTAATATGTCTCATCTCAGACTTATGTAATGCAATAGATATATCCAATATGCTAAAGAAACAAATGGATTCTGTTCTTCTTTACCAATAAACATCTGCCCCAGTAGTCTATAGGCTCAACTTTTTCCACAAGTGCTTGGTCCAAAGGAGAAGGTGCAATGATAGATGCGTGTGTGGTAGGAGGTAGGCACTAAGCAAGCTCGTAGCAAATAGAGCATGCTACTCCATTCTTGTCATTACTGGACACTTTTGTACCTTTTTTTGCATGATTGCTGCAATGTCCAACCCAAAGCTTACAAGAGACTGTAAGAGGAAACAGAACAATAAAGAAAAAAATTAAAACATCTGTTTTCTTCTTATTCTAATTGAAAGAAGTCTCTCTCTCGCTCTGAGTCCATTATTCTAATAAGCAACCAAGCAATCATTTGATCTGAATACACCAATTCCACTCAAAGTCCTTTCGGTACAAATGTGACCTGAGGCCAGAACTAAAGCAAGAAGGGAGAACATCTAACCCCATGTTTAACAAACAAGAAAACCCTTAATTTTTCTTTATCTTTTATCATCACTATAAAAAGACTTTATAACTGAGCTTACAGCCAAAGAAACATTCATTTACACGAAGCCACAATAAAACTTTAAAAATATATACATATGCCTTTAAACATGGGAGGCTTTTTCAGATTACTTAGGTTGGGCGAATTCTTTTTGCTTATGATATTCTTACAGGATATAATAACAAGGTAAATTCTGTGAATTTTCCTATAAATTTAATATACTTATATTTTATAGCATCCACAATAAACCCTCAGTTCATTCTAACCTTGAAAAATATTGACCCCATACTATGAAACCATTAAATACTAATAGCTGCAGACGTACCAGACAATGACAGCAAAAACACTCAGTCCCTCTGGGATCTGTTCATAAACATCCCTTCCAGCATGGCAAACACACTCCTCCTAACAGCAGATGCTGTTTTGAGGCGAGCGAGCAGGAAGCTGGAGGCAGCTGATTTTTCCACTCTACATATAATTTCTTACTGCCTCATTATCAGAAATCTTTTCACTCAAACTGCAAAGATTTTCTAAGAACAGGGGCCCCTCAAATTAAAGGTACTTTGCAACAGCAGGAGGGAATGATATGCAAATGAGGAAGCACGAAGACTCTAATATTTAAGGTCATACCACCTTTGTCATCTGATTTTCTAGTCCCATTGTAGGGGAGAGAAAATCCAGTTTGCTCCATGTGATAAAAACAAGCTAATCCAATACTTTATGTCAATTTTAAGAGTGAGAGCAAGGTAGAGATGGGAATACATACCACAGGCAGCAAAACTGCTACATCCAAACCATCCAGCCCCTAAAATCCAATGGTTCCCAAGTGGAGTCAGAAGCTTGCGAGCTCATTCATGAGCATTGTTATCTATATTGACAATATACGTGCTCACCTAAGGTAGAAAATTTACAGAAGCTTCTCTGAGAGAAATGATCATTACTGCAACCATTTTAAATATGTTGATAAGGGAGAACACCAGTGAGATCTTCCAGGGTCTGACAACTAGCAGATCAGGGATAGAAGGAGATATTGGACCTTGGGCTGGCGATTCCTGGTTCACTTACAACCATTTTCCTTCAATCCGAACTGTGGCCTGTCCCGTATGACTTAGCCTGCTTCTTTCTAGTTTGTTCATAAAAGTTATCATCAGCACAGCAGAAGCAGGCAGGGCTGCGGTACAGACACTGTTGGGGCTCTGCAGCAAAGGCAGCCCATGTAAACAACCTTGTGATTGCCTCAGAGCCTACTGCCATGGGATAAGCCATTCTTCTTCTGTAGCTAAATTGCAGTACCCTGGGAAGTTATCTGTATAAGTGGGCAAACGCAGAGACTCAGTCTCTATCTAGATTTAAATGTAGTAGGGGGGAAAGGAAAAAATATATATATTTATAATTTTTTGAAATATCATTAACCTGATTTATTTGAAGATTTTTCCAATAAATCACATTTATTTTGCTCAAGGCACAAATATATAGATTTTAATAAATATATTGCCATGCTCATTTCTGATTTTTTTTTTCCAAAAGAGCTCTGACATTTCTAGGGGACACAGTATCCCAGCACAGAATACCTGGGAACCTTGCCATTAAAAAAAAAAAAAAAAAATGCTGCCTGCTGTGACTAGGAGATCACTTTCTTAAAGGGACCCCTTACCTATGTGACTGCAGTGCCTCTTATCTCTAACCTGACCCCTGTTCTGTTTTCCTCTCCTCAGCCCAAATTTAACCTACAGTCACTCTGTAAGAGTAATGCCATTAGTTTTTTCACCTAAAAATATATATATAAATATCATTCCTTAGTAAAATGCATAAATACATTCCAAAATATTTATTTAAGGTACAGCTCTCAGGAAGTAAACATATCTGCATTCTAAAAGACATTATTTTTTAATGTTTTATGGAACCCACAGCATTTCTATGGAACTGAGGTCAGCACTTCTAACAAGCACAGCTGTTTCTCTTTCTTCCTCTCTCTCTCTCCCTCCCAACCCCCCCACCCCCTTCTCTGTGTGTGTGTGTGTGTGTGTGTGTGTGTGTGTGTGTGTGTGTTTCTCTCTTCCATTCTGTAGCTCTGCATTGGTCTAAAATTCCCTAGTCACAATAAGAATGCTCTCTCCCACCCTCAGCTACCCCTCACTCCAAACAGAAAGATTTCAACACACCCAAGTCTGGGAAGAGATGTTCTGCACAGAGAGAAAAGCTGGTGGCTTCTTGCCTCAGAGATAGTTCACTTGATTAACGTGCTTTCCACCCCATCTCTCCCAGCTCTCCCATACTCCTTCTCCTGCCCCACCAGGAGCAATCAATAGACATCACCCCACCCTCCCAAAACAGGTTAGAACCCCAAATGAGCAAAGAGCCACCTACCATTCCGTGCCTGAGAACTACGGTCCTGATCCGGCAGTGTTTGCCCCAGAAATCCTCCCTACTTGTTTTTCATTAACCACATTCCAAACTGCAATAAGGAAGAGGCTCTTTGGAGATGAGTAGATTGTTTAAAATTAATGATGTACTGGTGATTTCCAAGAAAACACAATCTTAAACTCACTCAAGCCCCTAAGAATTGAGGGGTGAGGAGAAAAAAGGAAATTTGTAAAAATGAAAAAAGAAAAGAAAAAGGTAAGCATAGAACAAGCACCACCCACCCCCATAAAAATCAAAAGAGAAGGGGAGGTTAAAAGAAAAAAGAAGAAGAGTGGCTTGCTGAATCACCCTCTTTCACTGCCTGGAAACCATTGTGCAGCGTGATGCTGCCTGTACCATTGTGGAACCTACCGGAGGAGACGGACAGAGGGCTTGGGGAATGGGGTTGCTATGGCAACTGAAAGGAGCACACATGACGTCAAAGCCCAGAGAGGTCTAGGGAGGGGTAAGGAGGGGGTGCTGAGAAAGAGGAAAAGTCTATGTGCAGCTACAGCTACTGTGTTTTCTGGTGAAATGAGGACCAGGCAAAATGTAAAGGAATAGGGTTCGTCGGCAGCCAGCGTCAGACATCAGGGAGCCAGCCTGCACAACCTGGAGAGACAATCCGCTCGATGCTCAATGCAGTCCTGGCCCTTTGCACAGCAGCACCGAGGAACAAACGCCAGCTGACCAAAACACCACTGGAAATTCAGTCACCCTCTGCTTTTCAACTATCGCATGCAGTATCCCTAAATGTCAAACAAGTAAGAGACGGTAATAACCTCAGAGGAGAAGTGAGCGTCTGACTTTCGCCTGAACCCCAGAGGTCATTTGCACAGCACTATTTTTCTCTGTTTTCTTGTTTTCATAAAAATCCTAAATAAATATCCACTAAACCAAAGTCAACAGACTAATATTTACATTGCAATCTGTGTATAGAAAGAAAATACTGATAATGTAAGTGAACAAATCACAGTTGTTTCTTTTTTAATTGCAGATAATTTTCTAGAAAATCAATGCAAAATGCACTATTACTATTTGGGGCAAATATCTCAATTTTATTTAAGTAATTTCCTCTCCCTTTGACTGTTATAAAGGTATTTTTTAAGTCTTCACATAGTTTTAGTATCTATAAATAATAGTTTCTTGGAATGAGAGCAGTTAGAATACTAGAAAAGTATAAGCACTATTTTAAAAATTAAGTTTACCAATTTTTTTAACAGGAAATTCTTCAATATGAATTTTGCTTGAACCAACCCCAGCTCTTGGACTTCTCAAGTTGTATAATCTTATCCAATTCATTTTTTGTTTAAATACCTTTTAGGTGGGTTTCTGTTTATTGCAACCAAATAGTGCTGAGTTTTATATGATTCTACATTATGTTTTTGAACTAGTATACGTATATGAAGAAGGAGCTTCTTCCATATGTAAACATAAAAGATATAACATGCAACAGATGTAAACTCAACAATGATTGTTGACACTGAAACACATCGTAAAACTGTAAGGTACCACACAAGGTTTTGTTGTTTCTGTTGTGGCTCTTGCTGTTGCTGTTTTATTCAGGAAGGAAATTTAGAAAAAGAAAATCTTGGGTAAGTTTTCTGTCATTCTAGCCTGTTGGACAAGTTTTTGGATGTCCCTTTGCCTAATTTCAAGTTTAGCAAGAATCAAGTGATAACTAACTTTTAGTCTTCACAATGGGTCTACCTACAAGGTCACTATCTCATATAAAAATATGCATTGAGGCCGGGCACAGTGGCTCACACCTGTAATCCTAGCACTCTGGGATGCCAAGATGGGAGGATCACTTGAGGTTAGTAGTTCAAGACCAGCCTAAGCAACAGCAAAACCATCTCTACTAAAAATAGAAAAGAAAAAAAAAATTAGCTGGGCATGGTGGCACGTGCCTGTAGTCCCAGCTACTCAGCAGGCCAAGGCTGGAGGATCACTTAAACCCAGAAGTCTGAGGTTGTGGTGAGTTATGATGACACCACTGCACTCTAGCTGGGGCGACAGAGCAAGACTCTGTCTCAAAAAAAACAAAAAAAAAAGGATTGATAGCCAAACAACCTTTTACACATAGTAAGTGGCATTCTGGCTTTTAAGTTATTGTATTCTAAGTTTGGATATCAAAAGTCAATTCCCCAATTCCACTTCTGGGTATATACCCAAAGGAATTGAAATCAGTATGTTGTAGAGATATCTGTACTTGCATGTTCATTGCAGCATTATTCACAATAGCCAAAACATGGAAACAACCTAAGTGTTCATCAACAGTTGAATGTATTTTAAAAATGTCATAT
Organism: Mirza zaza; assembly: GCA_008750895.1. Lineage (NCBI taxonomy): Eukaryota > Metazoa > Chordata > Mammalia > Primates > Cheirogaleidae > Mirza > Mirza zaza. Next base: position 24,892 of record VSMD01052250.1, read on the forward strand.
GCACATATTAATACACACACACACAATGGAATACTATTCAGCTTTAAAAAAACAAAACAGGAAATTATGTCATTTGCAACAACATGGATGAACCTAGAAAACATTATGTTAAGTGAAATAAGCCAGCCCCAGAGGAACAAATACCATATAATGTCACTTATATGCGGAATTTTAAAGAGTCGAACTCACAGAAGTAGAGAATAGAATGGCAGTTACTGGAGGCTACAGATGGGGGCTAGACTGGGAAAGGGGAGATGTTGGTTAATGGCTATAGAGTTTCAGTTAGCTAGGAGAAATAAGTTCTGGTGTTCTATTGCACAGCATGGTGACTACAGTTAATAATAGATTGTATATTTCAAAAAAGCAAAAAGAATTTTAAATGTTCTCAACACAAATAAGTTGTAAATATTTGAGGTTATAGATATGCTGATTAGCCTGATCTGATCATTCCACAATGTATGTATACATGTATAGAAACATCACATTGAACTCCATAAATAGACACAATTATTATTTGTCAATTAAAAATAAAATAAAATTTTTTAAAAGTAAATTCCTAGTGTGGTGCCTCACATCTAGTTTAAATGAGATATCACCTTACCCCTGTTAGAATGGCTATTATTAAAAAGTCAAAAGACTTTCTGGTCTGGTGTGGATGCAGAGGAAGGTATATTTTACATTGTTGGTAGGACAGCAAATTAGTACAACCTCTATGGAAAACAGTATGGAGTTTCCTCAAAGAAATAAATATAGACTTACCACTTGACCCAGCAATCCCACTATTACATGTCTAGCCAGAGGAAAAGAAGTCATTTTATCAAAAGGACACCTGCACTCAAATGTTTACTGCAGCACAATTCACAATCATAAAGATGTGGAATCAACCCAAGTGCCCATCAATTTATGAGTGAATTAACAAAATGTGGTATATGTATATCATGGTGTACTACTCAGCCATAAAAAAGAACAAATTAATGTCTTTTGAAGAAATTTGGATGGAACTGGAGATCATTATCCTAAGAGTAGTATCTGAAGAATAGGGGGGGAAAAAAACACCACATACACTAATAATTTAAAACTAATCAGTGGACATAAATGGGCACAGAAAGAAGTAAATCTCATTGGAAATCAAGAAGGGGGAAGAAGGGAGATGAGGAGGGGTAAAAACTTACCTAATAGGTACACTAAACACTATTCAGGTTATAGACACGCTTATGGCCCTGACTTTAGCATTATAAGTTATCCATGTAACAAAAATGTTTGTACTCCCTTAATATTTTGAAATTTTAAAAAGTAGAAAGTAGACTAATAAATAAAGCTTTATAAACAAAGAAAAATGTAACACTAATTACGCATCATTTCATTTTCCCATCTGTGGTCCAGGGTCAAAATATTCTCACACTTTGGACCTTCTTGAATAACTGCTAGACTGTGACTGGGCCGAGCTAGGCCAGTGCCAAGGCTCCAGTTCAAGGTAACATTGAAGGAGGAAGGTGGATCCATGTCATCTAAACAGTTTTTCAACTGAACCTCATGACACATTCATGAGCAATGAAATCATTTTAGGGAGCTACCCCTTATTTCTTAAACAAAATGCAACAAATTACAATACAATAGAAACTATCCACATATATCACATGAAGAAAAAAAACGAGCATTTTTCCATTAAACCTTTATTTCAATTATACAGATGCATGTTTATGTGTGTCATGATGTAAAATATATATTTGACAATTTAAAGTCAATAAACTTTAAAGCCACCAATATAAATAGAAAAGACACGATGCCATCAGAGCACCCATGGGCTATGACCAGAATTTAAATATTTAATAATGTAGTCCCACTAGCTCCTGACAACCAGAAAATGCTAATTCTTCAGTAGTGCCTTTTACTCTGGCTATTACCTTAGCTATAGAGACTCAGTGCTCATTGAATTACATTCACCTAAAACAGAATTTTTGGAGTGGGGTTCTGATGATCATTGGCTTACTGAGTTAATAGTATTTATTGGTTGTAATCTTATTTACTGAGCTAAGCCAAATTCAACTAACATTAGAAACAAAACCTTCTTAAAGCCAGGACTAACTAGCTGGTACACATTATCTAAGAATCATTATACATTTTAAATCACATAAGAGTCAATATCTAACCTCAAACTTACTGATTAGATTTATACCAAATGTTTACACAAAAGGAGAGAACACAGTATTTGTTTAAAATTCTTATACAGAAGATAAAACCAATTTCCCTCTTTTTTTACCTTTTAAGATAAAATAACCTCATAGAAAACTTTTAAGAATGTCCTATTCAGGCCGGGCGCGGTGGCTCAAGCCTGTAATCCTAGCTCTCTGGGAGGCCGAGGTGGGCGGATCGTTTGAGCTCAGGAGTTCGAGACCAGCCTGAGCAAGAGCGAGACTCCATCTCTACTATAAATAGAAAGAAATTAATTGGCCAACTAATATATATAGAAAAAATTAGCCGGGCATGGTGGCGCATGCCTGTAGTCCCAGCTACTCGGGAGGCTGAGGCAGGAGGATTGCTTGAGCCCAGGAGTTTGAGGTTGCTGTGAGCTAGGCTGACGCCATGGCACTCACTCTAGCCTGGGCAATAAAGTGAGACTCTGTCTCGAAAAAAAAAAAAAAAAAAGAATGTCCTATTCAAGCAGGGAACTTGAAGAGTTCATATCACTCTTCCCTGGAGTCTATACTTTTGGCAATCTCAGTCATTTTGAGGAAAACTAGACCCAGGATATAAATGTGAAGTGCTCCGAGTAACTCCTGGGTAGCCAAATGAAAGCCACAAATTTGGAGCACTCAAAATCTTTTCAGTTTTATTATAATAAATTTTACTTTTTTATGTTTTTACTGAACATCCAGTCATAGCACATCTGAGACAGAAAATTACTAAAAGAAGTTGCAGTTAGAAGCAAACATAATGATAGCAATAGAAATGGTAGCTAACCCAGGAGTTAAGAAATAAGAAAACTATCAAAACTTTAACAAAACACCAAACACATAGCAGCTTATGTTTATTTAGTATAGGCATCAAAGAAGCCTTTCCTGATGTTATGATGTTATTTTTAATTGCATTTTTAAAATTTTAATATTTGAACAGTTTTATTGCTGGCATGTAGAAATAGAATTTATTTTAACATGCTGACTTTTGTATTCAACAATGCAGCTAAATTCACTTAATTCTAAAATTTAGTTATAGAGTCTTGTGGGTTTCATATGCATCCAACCATGTCATTTGTGCATAATAACTGTTTTATTTCTTCCTTCCCAATACCTATACCATTTTTTTCTTGCTTTATTTCCCTAGCTGGGACTTAGCATAAAAGAACTAAATAGAAGTGATGATAGAGGGCATCTCCTAGTCTCTTTCCTTACATCAAAGAAACAGCTTTAAATATTTCATCATTACAAATTATGTTTGCCACAGACTTTTTATGAATATTCTTCATTAAATTAGGGAAGCTCCCTTCTTTTCAGTTTGCTAAAAGCTTTTTTTTGGATCATGGAAAGGAAAGAGAAAATGCTTTTTTCCTTCTATTTAGATAACTAAATGATTTTTCTCTCTTATTTTTATTTATTACTTTTATTTATTGTGGAGAATTACATCAATTGATATTTCAAATGCTAAATCCATTTTGCATTCTGGGAATAAACCAGATAGGGCTGTGATATATTATTTTTTATAGGCTGCTAGGTTCCATTTGCTAATAATTTAACATTTTATGCATCTTTGTCCTGTAATTGTCCTTTATTATTATGTCTTTGTTACTTTTATATCAAGAATGGATGATGAGGAGGTAGTAGAGGAAATGGAATGCTTTTATACAGCTGCCAGGAATATAACCACTTTGAAAGGTCTTTTGGTAATATCTTTTGATGCTGATTATAAACATAAACTATGGTCTCCCATTTCTACTCCTAGTGATATATCAAATAGGAATGAATACATAAATGTACCAGAAGACATGTTCAAATATATTCATAACAGCATTATTTATAGAGCACAAAACTGGGGGGAAAACCACAGCTGTCCATCAATATTAGAATGGATAATAAATTGTGGTATGCTCATTCAGTGGAATATTCCACAATAATGAACAGGAAGAAAAGGTTGCTGTATATACCATTATGAATGATTCTCACAAACATAAAAAGAAGTCAAACTAAAAGTTTGTGCTGAATGATGTCACTTATATAAAGCTCAAAATTAGGCAAAACAGATCTATGGTGTTAGGAATTCAGGACATTCGCTGGCTTCAAGAGGGAATTAGTCACTAGGAAAGGGCATAAGTGGGGGGGGGGCTTCTAAATTATTAGTGATGTTCCAATTCAGCATGGCAGTATCAATTTGTAAAAACTCATACAGCTATACACTTATATTTAGTATGTTTTTCTTTATGCATATTATATTTCAATAAAAATTTGCATAAAAGAGATGATTAGGTAAAAGTAATAAAAAATGTGATTATGTGTTTTATTCTCTGTAGTGATCATATCATAGGGTATAAAACTGGAAGTGTGTTAGTTCAGCTCCTACAAGAAGCAGCTGCCAAGGTAAGATTAAGCATGCAAGAATTTTATTTGAGGAAAAGCCTGTATGAAGGAAAATGAGAAGAGAATTGCTAAGGCTGAGAGAACCATCAGCTCACCATACAAGTCTGACTTGAGTGAAAGAGGAAATGAAGGTTGGGTGAAAGCATCCTACGTTACGGTGTAGTCTAAGGAAGGTTCAACAAGGCCACTGTGAGTTCCATGGCCCCCAGGAATGGGCCTGCCTTAGCACTGACCATGCTCAGTCATTGGCAAATGCAACAAAGGATTTCAAGCACAGCAGCTGGGCCCTTCAGTCAATCACACTCCCTGTGGTTGGAAGTCCACAATGCACATTCTTAGGGCACTCAAAAGGTTTCAGCGTGGTACTTTCCTTTTCCTTTTAAGAAGAAATTCTTTTTATTTTTAATTTTTAAAAGTTTTGTGCTCATTTTTTAAATTTACACATAGTAAAATTAACTTTTTTGGTGTACAGTTCTATGAGTTTTAACAAATGTATTTAGTCATATAGCCACAACAATAATTAAGATATTTACCAGTTCCTTCACCCTAAAACTTCCCTCATGGTGCATTTTTGTTTTTGTTTTTTGGTTTTTGTTGAGACAGAGTCTCACTCTGTTGCCCAGGCTAGAGTGAGTGCCACGGCGTCAGCCTAGCTCATAGCAACCTCCAACTCCTGGGCTCAAGCCATCCTCCTGCCTCAGCCTCCCGAGTAGCTGGGACTACAGGCATGTGCCACTGTACCTGGCTAATTTTTTCTACATATTTTTAGTTGGCCAATTAATTTGTTTCTTTTTATAGTAGAGACGGGGTCTCGCTCTTGCTCAGGCTGGTCTCAAACTCCTGACCTTGAGCGATCTATCCGCCTCGGCCTCCCAGAGTGCTAGGATGACAGGCGTGAGCCACCGTGCTCGGCCTTCATGGTACATTTTTAAAGTCACCTTCTTACCTCCTCCCCTGCCCCTGGCAACCATTGATCTCTTTTCTATCCCTATAATACTTATTTTTCTAGACTATAAGTGGAATTATATATTAGGTGGCTTATGAATATTAATGCATTTGACATTAATTCATATTCCTGTATATATCAATTATTTATTCCCTTTTTATTGCTAAGTAGCACTTTACTGTATAGACATACCACTACTTTTTTAGCCATTTGTCAGACATTTGAGTTGTTTCCAGTTTGGGGCAATTATGAAAAAAGCTACTAAATATATTGGCATATATGTTTTTGTGTAGACAGAAGTTTTCCTTTCTTTTGGGTGAATATCTAGACGTAGAATTGCTGGGTCATAGTATAAGGGTATGTGCAATATCAAAGAAACTGCCAAACAGTTTTCCAAAGTGGCTGTACCATTTTTGCACTCCCACCAGCAATGTGTGAGAATCCTAGTTGTTCCACATTCTGAGCAGCATTTCGTATTGTCAGGTTTGTTGTTATTGTTCATTTTATCCATTCTAATAGGTGTGTAGCACTATCTCACTTTGGAGTCAATTCACATTTCCCGAATGACTAATGATGTGGTGCACTTTCACATGTGTTTAGTTGCTATTTATGTATCTTCTTTGGTGAAGTGCCTGTTCACTTCACCAAAGAAGTATTTTTAAGTACTGTATATTTTAATCTATGAAAACAATCCACCTTCTAGCTCCAAAATTTCTGTTCAAACATTTTTCTGAGTTTCAGGTATTTACTTTTATATGAGAATAAACACAAAAATCTCTAAGGGAGGTCTTCTCATTGCTCCTCAAAATGTAAATCTGAGTAGGAATTCAAATTCATGTAACTTTCCTGTGAGATAGTTTGCAAAAATAAATACTTCAAGATATTTAACCACTGCTACAGCATAAACACTGAAAAATCAGAATAGACACCAGTTGTAGACTAAATGTATAGCCAAATCAGAACATATATTAGCTGGATATTGGCCCTGGCTGACAGAACATATCAAAATCCCCAAAAATGTGTACATTCTTTGAACTATAAATTCCATATTAAATTGTATTATAAAGGACTAGATAAGGAACATAAAGATATATATATATATTTATACATATATACATACCAAAACACACATACATTCAATATAGTGATGTTTGTGATGGAAGAACATTGAACACAATCAAACTGTCCAACAATATGAAATTGTTGGAATAACATATAATATGCCTACACAATGTAGTATCATATAGTCATTTAAAATGATGTTTCAAGTATGGGTCTATAGATATTTAAAAAGATATTTTAAAAAGTATTTATGATAAATCACTAAGAGAAAAAGGAAGATCATAAAAGGTATTGCATGTTCCTATTTGTTTAAGAACATGTGTGCATATGAGTGTGTTTGAAACTATTTATACAAAGAGTATAATTGTAAGAATTGGTGTTTTTCTCTTTGTATTTTCTGATTTTCTGGAATGAGTATTGCTTTAGCAATGGAGAGGGGAGAGGAATAAAAAGCAAAGCATTACTTAGAAATAAAAACATCATATTTAATTATTAATAGTGATGGATGAATCACCAAGAAAAAGTTAAAATGTGTTCAGTATACTTATTAAAGAATGCAGATTCATATAAAATATTAAACTATTATGTTTAATTAAGTAAGTTTCATTTGTACAGATAAAATCTCATTCCTCAGCAATGCTAGATAAAGGACAGAGGGTATATTTTTGTATGCGTGTTTGCCTGTGTATGCCATGAATGTGTGCATGACTATCTTGTTTCTACAAAGTAAACCTGGGACTGCCTAAGTTTTTTTACTTAGTCAGAGAATTTTTGACCTAGAGGGCAATGATCTGATTCATCCCAAGGCCTGCACCAGAATTGCTAAAATATCCTTATTCTTACTGCTACAAGCATTGAGTTCACAGAGGAATTCACGCTTCCACATTTTCCCTCAGTTTAGGTTCAAAGAGACCTACTTTTGCATTACATAGTTACAAAAACCACACAAACCTTTTAGCCACAAAGCACGTATCCCAGAGACATGCTATTTCACAATAGAAATTTCAGGCTTCAAACTGCGGCTTTCATAGCTCATACGGCTGTGTAGATTTCTTTTCACTCAAAGCTAGAAACATGATGCCCAGAGGACTTTATCTTCTTTTAATAGTCTCAGCCTTATTGACACCCAGAGCACAGAATAACAAGCATTTTCCTAAACAGAAGGTATTTCCAAGTCATTCAAAAGCACTATACTTTTCAAAGCAATCTCAAGGAAGGTCACATCAACCTGATGTGCCATGAAGACCCTAGTGATTTAAAAAACATGGAGTAGGATGTCAATCAGAGCAGAAACACCAACCACACTAGGGGACAGAGAAGCAGCAGAATGGACAAGCAGCCTATTCAAGGAGCATCCTGGTTCCCTCTATTGTCCCCACTGAAGGCTCTCCTACTGCTTCCTGGTATTTTGGTAATGAATAGAAACAGTAGTAAATTCCACTAGCATTTTGAAAAGATTTTTATTTTAATCTAGGGGCACAAAAGGAGGAGTGTTTTTATGAGTTATTAAAGTATGGCAACAAAAATCAAAGAGGCTCAGCAAAAGTTGTTAATCACAGATCCTACCTCATATAGTTGTTATGGGAGTTAAATTAGATTATATATATATATATATAAAGTGCTTAGTATAGTACTTGGCACATAATAAACACTCAAAAAAGTTAGCTCTTATTATTCTCACAAACCAATACTCTATTAAAAGATATTTGAATTGCTTCCAAATGTTTCTATTATAAACAAGGCTGCTATGAATATCTTTGTATATATTCATTTTGCACATGTATGGGTATACTTAGGATCCATACATAGGATATATACAGCAAGATCAAAGGTTATATGAATTTCTTATTTAGATAGATATTGCAGTTACCCGCCAAAGAATTTGCATCAATTACTCCTACCAGTAATGTATGAGTATGTTTCCATATCTCTTGCTAACCATGTGTTAACAAACTTTTCATCTTTGCCAACTTAAATATCATGAAAAAAGCAGGATATTATTATTTTGTGTTTGTCTTTCTGTTATTATGAATGAAGTATCTTCATCTGAGTCATTTTTATTTCCTTTTTGGTGAAATTTCCCCATTTTTTGTTAGTCCATAGTATTTTGTTAATTGATTTATAGGTAGTTTATATATTTTAAGATGTATCACTTTTTCATAATGTATGTCTAATATGTTGCTATGTTCATAGTGTTTTTATTTTGTTTCTTTTATTTTCATAAAATTGAATTTAATCATTTTTAATGGATTTTAGGGTTTTGTATCATTTGTAGAAAGGCTTTCTAAATAGCAAAGTTTTAAAACCATCTCCATGACTCCATCTGGTACCATTATGGTTTAGTACTTTAGTATTTATGGCTCTGATCTAGATTTACTTTGGGGGAGATAGGGATCACTCATGCTTTTTCTCAAGAAGCTATCTAGTTCTCCCTTAACAATTTATAGAATAAAGCATTTTTTCACCATTAATTTGAAATATCACTTTTATATTAAGGTCCCATATGTATTTGAGTCTATTTCATAGCTTTCTGTTCTTTCTATTCATATACTAGTACCACACTTTTAACTCATGGAGCTTTATTGCAGCATATACATATTAATATGTACTCAGCAAATCCCCCCTAAATTTTCTCTCTTTTTTTTTTTTTGTTAGAATCTTCCAGGTATTGTTCCTTGATCATTTATCCATATGAATTTTAGAGTCAAATTTTTAAAAATTCTGTTGGCATTTTAGCTTAGATTTATGTATTAACTTAAGGAGAAATGTCAGTTTTGTAATATTAAGACTTCCTATTCAAGAACATGATATGCCTTACCATTTGTGCAAGTGTTCTTTGTGTTCCTTAGTAACATTTTAACTTTTTTATGTAGATCTTGTAAATTTTTTGTTAATTTTATTCCTAGGTATTTCATCTTTTATCACTATTATAAAAGGGCATTTTCTTCTGTTATATCTTCTGATCGTTGTGTGTTCCTTGTTTTTGGAGTTTCATTTACTTATCTCCAGATCTGCTCCTCTATTAATATTTCTTACCCCCCAAAATCCATTAAAATCATCTGAAGATCTGAGTTCACAAATAGGTACTAACAAAAAACACAACAAATGTCACTATGAATCCTACCGGGAGGCCAAGACGGGAGAATTGCCTGAGCTCAGGAATTCTAGACCAGCCTGAGCAAGAGCAAGATCCCATTTCTACAAAAAACGGAAAAATTAGCCAGGCATGAAGGCATTTGCCTGTAGTCCCAGCTACTCAGGAGGCTGAGGCAGGAGGATCACTTGATCCCAGGAATTTGAGGTGAGCTAGACTGACACCACTGCACTCTAGCCAGGGTGACAGAGCAAGACTCTGAAAAAAATAAAAAAATCACTGTGGTCATGAAGGTAACATGGACCTCCTGTTTATTTTAGGGACTTAGAACATAAATTCAAGCTAAAGAGTGTTTTCTTCAAGACCACCAATGGTTTCAGTGGTTCATGTGTTTCAATAATATAATATTTATATAATTATATCTCAATTTACCACACTTTGACATAAAATGAAAAAACTGCCTGACCCTAGTCAACTTTGATATCTGGTCAAATTACATAATTTGGGCTATCGTGAGTGTGGTGGACCCACCTTAACGTGACACTCAATGAGTCACGCATGCCTTTGCAAAATCCCCTTCAGTGTGCAGGAAACTGACTTGCTTCTTAGCCAATAGAATATGGCAAAGGTAGTGGGATAGTCACTTTCTTGATTAGGTAAAATTATATGGCAAAAGCTGTGACATATTCGCTGCTATGATTATATTACATTATATAAAACTCCATCCTAGCAGACTGGAAGGAGAGACTCTCCTGCTGTCCTTGAAGAAGTATGTTGCTATGTTGTAAGAGGGCCACATGTCAAGCACTATGGACAGCCTCTAGAAGCATAGAGTTGCCCTGGCTAATTTCTGCAGGAAAACAAGGCCCTCAGTACTATAATATAACCTCAAGGACCTGAATTCTGCCAATAATCACAGGCGCTTGAAAGAGGGCTCTGAGCTCAAAAAAAAAAAAAAAAAATGCAGCCCAGCTGACTCTTTGCAATCTTGTAAAACCCTGAGCAGAGGACCTAGACCTAGTTAAGTTGTACCTGGACTCTTAATCCACAAAAACTGTGAGATAATAAATGCGTAGTTTTAAGCCTCTGTTTGTGGTAATTTGTTATAGCGGCACTAGAAAACTAATATACTAAGTCAAATACTGTGCCTGAACATTACAACTACAAACAGGAAATACCTCTTACAATTTAGTAAATTTATATTGGAAGTTAGTCCTGAGTGAAATATCAGTGCAATATAGTTTAATTCTCTCTCTAAATTTATAGTGCTGTGAGTAGGGAATTCCAGAATATACCCAGACACACCAAATCTCAAAATTTTGACATAACCCTCTTATATAACATATTTAAAAACCTAGGCTAAATATTATTTATCAGCATTCAGAATTTGACTACATTGAAATATTTTGTTAGTATAAAAGTCTGTTTGAAAAAAAGTATTACATTAATTTACAACTGAAAAAATGGGAGCAAAAACAGACCTTTATTTTAGAATTAAAATTTTAGAATTAAATTCTTTATTTTAGAATTAAATTCTTCAATTATTTCTGCTTCTGCCTCTTCAATTACCCCTGGAATATGAATTTCAGTGTTCTTCTTTTTTTATGGTTGGAGATGCAACCACAATAGCCTACCCATAATTACAGCTATAATAACATTTCCGTGGAAAACCCAGTTTTTCAGAATTTCACATAATACAGCTATTTGAACATTTACAACCCAGCATATGGGTTCAAACTTGACATTTAATGTCTCAGTCTGAAAGCAAACTGTTCCATCTCTTTCAAAAAGAACACTAAGATGTTGGCTTACAAAATAAAATGTTGGCTGACCAAACACCCTTAATGCTTGCTGTCCTAGAATTCAAAAGTATTCTTTCCATTAAAAGATATTTTCTTTTCTTCTCCCACATGTTGTAAAAAGCTATGAAATTAGTGTCTGACATGCTATTTGGATGTAAACCCAAACCCTCAATCCCTTAAAGAAAGGGATCATATCCAAAGTCAAGTTAGAGAGATCTTGTGGGGAGTATGCAAGGGTTTTGAAGAGGGTGGAGATTTGTGAAGTTACAAAGACTTAAAGGAACTTTCCCTCACTGAGATCAGAGAGAAACATAGACCACAAATGAGGGAACCAAGGCCAGACTCTATGTACTTACAGTGTCCTCTACAGACAAATAGGGTTCTCTTGGGCTCTTCAAATAAGTTATATTCATCATCCTGTTTTTAAGTTTATCTGTCCTGCATTGTTATCCCCAAACTTTCCAGAAAGCCAGTACACAACAGCCTTATGTTTGCAGTTCCATGGTGAATTATTAAGTAAAATGAAATAGATACTCTTGTGATGAGGCAGTGAGGAAAGGGGACCTTCACCAAACTACCTTGACTTAGACTAGCATAGTATTAAAATGAACAATAACAGCCAACATTTATACAACATACTATGTGCAAAGTACTTTATGTGGATAGTAACTCGAATCAACTGCTCTAAGTTGGCTTCCCCAGAACTAGACCCTGAGGCAAGGATTTGTGTGAAATGATTTAATAAGAAGCATTTCCAGGAGCAGTGGGAGTGAGGAAGTAAGACAGGAAAGGGAAGGAGGCCAGACAGAGGTGTGAGCCACATTAGAGGAGGAGACTCAATCCCACTGGAGCTCGAACAAACCTGACTTAGGTGTAACCCAAGTGTCTGATGCCTGGGGAACCAAAGAGGGGGAGTAGAAATAATAGAAAGAAATTAGCTGGACAACTAAAAATATATAGAAAAAATTAGCCAGGCATGGTGGTGCACACCTGTAGTCCCTGCTACTCGGGAGGCTAAGGCAGAAGGATTGCTCGAGCCCAGGAGTTTGAGGTTGCTGTGAGCTAGGCTGACGCCACGGCACTCTAGCCCGGGCAACAGAGTGAGACCCTGTCTCCGCTAAAAAAAAAAATGTGGAACAAAAGTCATGGACTGCTGGGTGGAAGGGTGGATATAAATTGCTAGCCACTTTGGAGAAAAATTTCACAGTATCTAGTAAATTGGTATAGCCCACTTTGACAAAACTTTAACAGTAACTGATAAAGTTTCAGAAATTCCACTTCTCTACGTGCTACAGAAACTCTTTTACATGTACACAAGTTAAAAGGAACATATTAAAAAGACCCTATTGTTTGTAGTAAAAAAAAAAGTGTCTGTGGGAGTATGGATTTTAAAAATTGAATATGGATTTTAAAAATTGAATATTCCAATAAGATAATTTAATTAATAATTAAAATTAATGACCTAGAGAAACATGTATAGATCTCAAATACTATGGAGTGAAAAAGTTTCACATATATAACCTGTATGATACCACTCAGTAAATTTAAAACACATCAAATAATACTCGTGTGTGTGTGTGTGTGTGTGTGTGTGTGTACGTGTGTATTAGGTGGATCATACATAAGCAGCAAAGTCTAAAACCATGAAAAGGAAAGATACATATGCATATCAGTATAGTGGTTAACGTAGGGGAGAAAGATAAAGAAATAAAATAGGTTGGGTGGCTTCACTGTATTTGTAGTGTATATTTCTTTTAAAAAATGTTTTTGAAGCAAATATAGGCAAAAACCAAAAATGTCAACATTTATTAAATCAGGTGGTGGGCAGAGACAATGTTGAATTTACCTGAGCCCTGTTGTCCTGGAAAACGGCAGTGGTTAAAGAAGTCTCCCTGGAAAGAACCACCAGTTCCTATGTAAATTAGATAACACTCACAGATGTGCCCATTGTTTATTTTGAGACAGGGCGTGATACAGACCCTCCAAATTCCCATCCTCCGTCTCATCAATGATTAACTGAACTACTTGGCCCCGCTGATCAGTTGGAACAAAATGTTTATTAACCAAACTTTGGTTTAGCTTCTCTCCTTCCAGGTCCCTGAACTTTGGCTGGCATACAACGCCTCCTTACCAGACCCCCTCAAGGTGAAATATTCTCTAATCTACTATCTGATCTTTTTTTTTTTTTTTTTTTTTTTTTTTTGGAGACAGAGTCTCACTTTATTGCCCAGGCTAGAGTGAGTGCCATGGCGTCAGCCTGGCTCACAGCAACCTCAAACTCCTGGGCTCAAGCAATCCTGCTGCCTCAGCCTCCCAAGCAGCTGGGACTACAGGCATGCGCCACCATGCCCGGCTAATTATTTTTTTCTATATATATTAGTTGGCCAATTAATTTCCTTCTTTTTTTTATAGTAGAGATGGGGTCTCGCTCTTGCTCAGGCTGGTCTCGAACTCCTGAGCTCAAATGATCCGCCCACCTCGGCCTCCCAGAGAGCTAGGGTTACAGGCGTGAGCCACCGCGCCCGGCCTACTATCTGATCTTGCTGCCCTTTCATCCCTCTTCTCCACATCTGATTATTGCTAGCCTTGTTACTCCTCTCCATAAAAAGAAAATCCCTTTTTGCCTAACTCTTGAGATGCTTGCAGATCCTATGGTCCAAACATTCTCCCTACTGCAATAGCGACTTTCCCACCTTACAATAATTCTTTCAAATACAGTCTCTCCTTGCTAAGTCTGGATTTGTTTTTTATTTGACAATGGAGTATATATACTTTTTTGCATCTTGAAATGTTTCATAATACAAAATAGATTTTGAAGAGCTTCTTATTAAATAAAAACAATGGTCATTTTTTAAAACTTGAAACAGAATAGTTTTTTGAAAATGGTCTGACAATATGAGTAGGAAAAAACAAACCGACAGAATTCAACTCATATCCACTTTCTGGCAAAGGTAAGATTAGAATTCTCAATTGGCCACCTGGTCAGGGGGCTCATATGAAATACAACTGAAGAAACTGGGAAAGAAAAGACTCAGGGGGCAGAGCAGCTGCCTTCAGATATTTGAAGGGTTGTTATGTGGGAAGTGGAATAGGAAGTTTCCGTATGTTGCCAAGAGAATTGTGATCAATAAATGGAAGACTTCAGCACAATCTAATAAAGAACTATTTAACAGAGTGGTCTAAAGGTGGAATGGGCTACCTTACAAGTCATCGGTTCCTCACCAGTACCAGTGCCCAGACATGATCTGTATGAACACTTAGAACAAGAGCACTGGACAGATTGTTGGACCAGGTAATCAGACAGCTTCTGGACTCTACAGTTCTGTCTACTGGGTAATGCAGAGAACACTTGAGTGAACTTTAAGAATCCAAGCAATCTCTTATTGCCAAGATTTTCCAAATACTAATAATTTCCAATTTCATTAAGCATAAGTGACAGAAAGAGGATAATAAATACCTCTCATTGTGACATATTTACTTTAACATTTTTTTTAAAAAGAGGCAAAAACAAAATCAAAACTATCAAGAATATGCACAAAGGAAGAAACAAAACCAGAATGTACACAAAGAAAGAAACAAAAAGAACTCTAACTCCCAAACACCAGATGTAGCTTATGCTTCTGTCTTTGATGGTACTGCATCCAATTGAAGCTTTTATAAGACTAAGAAGCAAAGAAAATTGTAAAAAATGTAAATTCTCCACCAAAGAAGTCTTTGATGGCTGAACATTGGAGAGGGCAATGAGAGGCTTTTTCTAAAAGCCATTGAAGGAAAATTTGAATGGATATATAAGTCAATTTAACATCATCTGGACAATAAAGGTTCTAGAATAGCAAAAGAAAATGATAGCTGATTTAAGATTTAAGCAACTCCTTTAGACAAAAAAATAAACACTGCTTTGCAGATTTGTTTGTCAGTTGCTTTCCTATTTCAGTCTTCATGACCGTGAAAGTCACACAAGGGGTTATAATTATATTTCACAGAAGCTGTTCTTGTTTTAAATCTGCCCTTAATATAAAGCAGCCAACAGAGGAAATTATATTTAATAAGACATCTGGCTTCTAAATGAAGATGCATCCCATTTTTATTCTAAAATAATTTTAATTTGGTTTGTAATTGAAACATGAAGTTGATGTCATTTGGAGTTTCCTGTCCCAGAGAATTATGGTTACAGAGAAAATAAGAATATCAGAATATTGTCATGATTCAAGATTATCCTTTTATCTAAACTATGACAAGTCTGAATAGATATTTTAACATTAACATCTTCTAGGAGAATTTAACTTCTTTTTATTCATGAAGTAATCTTTGATTTAACTTAAATAAATAACACAGGATGTTTATTTATGCCATACTGCCTTTTTAACATTTATCTATCTCCTGATCTTTTAATCTGTTCATCTTCTCCAAAGTTAATCTTTTCACTTATACCTCTTTCTGTTAAAGTTTCTTTGCCTTGCTCCCATTTTAACTCCCCTGTTTTTCTTCCTTCCTTCCTTTTCTCTCATCCTGTATCTTGCTCCATTATTCTATCTTTGCAACCAAAAGGATTCATAACTATCCAATACCAAGGGAAAGAATTGAATGCTAGGTGAAAAAAATGATTTTGCATATAGAAGAGAAGACTCTTCTATCCTTCCAAAAAAATTTCATCATACAAGATAGTTAAAAGATGTTATGAAAAAATAATAAAACAATTTCCAAATAAACCAAAGCAAAAATCAGGTGACTCAAAATCAAGATTGAATAGTGGCTATCACACTTACCAAAACAAATCCAGATATAAGTTCTATTCTTACTAAAATGTTCACTGATATTTTATTTCTAATTGAGATTTAAAATACTTAGTACTTATAGTACAATTGCAATAAAAATGTGATCGTATGGAGAAATTATCATTAAGAAAAAAATTTTTATTTCATAGTGTTAAACTGATCTACTCTTACAAGAGATAAACCCATGAAAAGTGAATCTGGTGGAAGCCTGCACACAAAGCCATCTCTCCTCAAAATAATTGGCCTCTCATGTTTTCCTTAAATTATACATAATTATTCCTGAGTTTATATTTAAAAAATAGAAATACATTTACAATTTAAAATAAAGTTGATTATATGAAAAAGGCTATTTCCTCAAAATATAAAACATTTACCATGTTATTCCTGTTATCATATGTGCTATAACATAGATTTTGTAAAGATCAAATGCAGTTTATTTGCTAGCATGCATAATTAGTTGGCTTAATTAAAATGCCTGAAAGATGTTTTTGCCTACAGCAGAAATGTGTTATATAATTACTAAAATGTTTTACCTTTTTTTTTTAACAAAGAAGAACCCAGTTGACTTCTGGGTACCTCTCTAATATGAAATCAAGGAGGATAACAGTAGAAACTGAAAGTATAAATAAAATATGCGAAACTCAGAGTAATTAAAAAAATTTTGCCTTTGAATAAAATAACAGTCCAGTCATTTGGTTTTTAAGAGTGTAGGTGTTTTGTTGTGGTTATTGAGAAAATTTGATAGCAACATTCATCAGAAATAAACCAATTGTCATAATAAACTGATTTGATGTACCAAATTGAGTTACAATACAGGAGACTGAAGTGTATCATATATCAAATTCTAATATGATTTTGGCTGATTTACTCTTCAAATTGAGGAACATTCCAAGTTAAAGAGGTTTTCTTCTTCAAAAAATAGAACTCTGAGAAGACATAAACTTACTTTGATAAAAGAAGTTCATTTTAGTTCATTTAAATACCTTTTTTCGGTAGAGTAATATTATGTCTTCTACAAATTTTACTTTCCTGCACTGTTTTTAAACTAGTAAAAGCAATTCTAAGTGGTATTTATGGGTCTTGTTAAGAGATCTTTAAATACTTACAGCTAAACAGGTTTATTTAATTATCTGTTTGTGAACATCTGAGAAGAGTGGTTTAGAATTTTATTTATACAATGAAGTTAAGAAAAAAAATTAAAGATTACAGAAAAAAGATAAAGTTGCAAACCAAAAGGACAAGGTAAGGTTCTGAAATGTGTAAAGTCATTATACAATAAACTATATGGAGAAAAAATGTCCCATGGCATTTTTCAGGGGAAATAATGTCATTTCTGATTCCCTTATATATTTGACAATGAAAATGCTGTTTCTTTAGACATTCTGTCTAGAACCTATGAAAACTTTAAAGTCTTTCTAAAAATTTTTGCTTAGAAATAGTGGTCTTAAAATATGTTGGAACCACAAATATTATCTGTCTATTTGGAGGTCAAAACTGGCCTTGTTTGAATGGATATCATATATCAACCTTAGAGGATGTGATCCTAGAACAGCAGGATTGAATTTTTCAAAAAGAGGAAATGAGTGATCTACTGTAAAGGTTTTCTAAGTTACCAAAAATTCCACTCAAACTAGATTGAGTATAGAGAGGTGTTTTTTATTTAAAAAGAAAAAAAAATAGGAAATATCTCAAGGGACTCCAAGGCAGAAAGTACAGGCAGATTCACACAGCTGAGTCTTAGAACTGCAAAGAAATCAGGAAATAGTCTCTCTTGCTCCACTCCCAGAGTAGTTTTCTCTGCTCCTCACACACAAGCTCATAATCTCAGCCTCTCAGCTCCAGCAAATTTACCGATTCATCTGCATTTTCTGTGTCCCAATTCCAGCTCCCCATCAGAGTGAATACAAAAAGGTTTAATCCAGGCAATGCTTTGGCTCTCCTTGGTTCTGACGCCCACGCCACCAGCTGAGGTCAGGGAGAGGCAGGGGCTTGTAATTTATCTGTGACTGCAGAAATCTATTCTTTGGTTTTGAAAGAGAAGTTCCCAGAGAAGTGAGATGATTTGGGCAGCCAGTAATGCTGTACTCCAGGGATAAGAACAACTACCAACCTCATTCTATAGGTTTCTATGCATGTATGTGTACTTTGTTATTCATAAATGGGATCATGTACTCCATACAACTTAGCAAACAGTGTGTCATGTATATATTTCCATCAGGAAATATTTCCATCAGTTGTATTAAGCTATGAAGTTTTTGGCATATCATAGGCACACAGTTATTATTTGTTAGAGACGAATGAAGTAGCTATAAACCTACATTTGGTTAATTCTATGGTTAATGTGAAAAGTTTTAAAGGTTGTTGGGAACAACCTCTGGCAATGAATCAGTGTTAATATAGTTTGTACATACAATAATTGAGACATCCCAAGATTGAATCAATGGTGTTGGAATTAATATACTTCTTTAAAAAAATGTATTTACCTATGATTACATAATGAGATGAAACTCAAATGAAATATTTAAATTGGAGTTATTATCAACAGAGACCCAGCAGTTTTCCTCCAAAAGCATAGATATGTGCCAACAATATTCAGCACTTTCCATTATATGTCTCTGGCAAAACATACTAAGAATACTTTCATGCACCAAACATTACACTAGTCCCTGAAAATATTTATTTACTTCCTTCATCATCGCCCTGGACCACCTCACCCACAGCACCCCAGTTTAGTTTACACAGCCAGAAAGTGTGCTGAAGGCAAAGCATTGACTAGCATAGCAGCTAACAAAAGTGAGTGTTCCAAAGACGCTTGGCTGGCCAAATAAATGAAGGGATAAATAAATGAGTTAATACATTTTGACAGTTCTTCAGAAATCTTTGTAAATACTCCCTTCCACCCTGGCACAAAATGAAGGAAAAAAACTGGAAACAAAGTTGATAAAATTTGTAGCTATGGGCTTTAAAATTCACTATTCCCATAACTCATGTGGAGTTCAATTTGTCAGGGACAGTTTTCAGGCTGTAGGGGCAAAAAAGTGATACCTTTCCTCACCCTAGTAAGGGTCACGTCTGACACTACTATAACAAAAGATAGGTTAAGCGTAACAACTTCATTTAATCAAAGTTTTTACCTGGTTGATCCTGCCACTAAAAAAAAACATTTTTTAAATTTTTATGTAACACAGGAGGCTTCAGAAATAAAGACCTGGGGAAAACTTCATTTTTATTGCTTAGATTTGATGAAGAATGGACAGCCATGTAGAAACATGATTGGACAAAATTTAATGGACTGAAAGGGGAAACCCAGCAAGGCCTGTCTGTTCACACCCTTCTTGGCCCCTCTGAGCGTACATTCCTTCCTCTTGGGTGTAGGGTAGGATCCCTCTAGAATGAGGGTCTTGTGACCTACTATCAGAGAAAGTAAGCCAGAGAATTTCTTTTTTTTTTTTTTTGAGACAGAGTCTCACTTTGTTGCCCAGGCTAGAGTGAGTGCCGTGGCATCAGCCTTGCTCACAGCAACCTCAATCTCCTCGGCTCAAGCGATCCTACTCTCTCAGCCTCCTGAGTAGCTGGGACTACAGGCATGCACCATCATGCCTGGCTAATTTTTTTTTGTATATATATTTTTAGTTGGTCAATTAATTTCTTTCTATTTTTAGTAGAGACGGGGTCTCGCTCCAGCTGGTTTTGAACTCCTGACCTCAAGCAATCCACCTGCCTTGGCCTCCTAGAGTGCTAGGATTATAGGCGTGAGCCACCATGCCCGGCCAGCCAGAGAATTTCTTTATGGAGAGCTCCTGCCTACACAGAAGGGTTGGGGGGAGGTTAGAATAGTATTTCTAGGTTTTACAGCTGTTTGGGGGGAAGAAAGGTTCTAATTCCTATGACCCACTTTGGGGAAGAGGAATTCTAGTTTCTATCCCTTGTTGGGGGTAGGGGAAGAAGCAAGAGACAGGGGGCAGGAGAAAGACAGAGAGACTTGCTTCTGAGGCCTTCCACTCTCCTTTAGTTCAAAGTTCTCAATGAGCCAAAGCACCATACTTTAGGGTACTGTTTTTGAGCCCCAACAATACCAAAGATTTTTTGCTACAGAAGTTGCGGAAGTGGAGGAATAACCTTTGCTACTGTTATTTCCATTCTCTAAAATTTTATTTCTACAACAAGCAGCCACACAATTCCTCTTGCTTACCTCCTAATTAGTCTCTATTAAAAATATTTGGTATTGTTCTCATCCATTAGTTAAGTGTTGACCCTTGCTGTGACACATAATGAACTGTTCCAGAAATCTTTCACCAGTAGTGAGTTAAGTGCTTAAGGAGATTTACTTGTTCTCAAGGCTGAGCAACCATTTAGTCCACTACAATGGATAGAGAGATTTAAAGGCAGGTATGTACCGCTAGAAGCAGATGCCTAAGATTGTGGTTGTCTTACAATTTTTTTTTTTTTTTTTGCTCAAAATAAACGGTATCTTGCTATACAGTTGTCTTATAATTTTAAGAAGGCAAGAAATTCAAATTAACCCCATGAAGCCAGCTAATAGAAACCACTAATCTGACAAGCAAAGCAATACATACTTTCTGTTCAAGCTGGTCTACTTGATTCATCTAAATTCTCAGCACTTTGAGTTATTTCCCTTTACTATTTTAAATTCAAGTAGAAATAAATCATCTAGTTTTAGTAATTATAAAGGAAAAGCCACAGGAAAGAATGACAGTAATTAAAGAGAAGGTGAAAATACTGCAGTTTATTGGAAATCAAACTTTTCAAGAAATTTGGAATTGATTTCACACTACAATTAAGTATAACATTTCAGGGAGAGAATTTATTTTAAATGATTAAATGCTGGCCTTATTTATTCACAAAAACTCTTACTGGTTTAATAAATTATAAAATAGGCATTTTAATTGCTGAATTGTACACTCCCACCTAGTTCATTTGTAGGGGGGGCACGGCATGCAGGCATTGTTTTATTTTCTTAAATTCTCTCTTGCACCTAGCACAGCAGTAGATGATTATGAACTGTGAGTTGAAATTTTTTAATGCTGCCCAAAGCTTAGTGCTACCGAATTTCATTTCAAACAATAGTCAGATCAACAACATAAATCCTGCTAGTAGGATAAAATGCTATGTTAAGTCAATGTCCCAAATACCACACTCCTCTTTTCCTTTACTCTTCTTACTCCCTGTCTAGTTAGGTACCATGATTTGAGGGATGAGGAGCAGAAGAATAAGGTGCAGAAGAAGGAAGAAAGAGAGAGTCAGAGACAAAGAGAAGACAGGGAGAGCTCCTGCCATTCTAAAAACCATACCTTGTTCCAACAATGAGAAATTTTTATTGTTGGTCGACTTGCAGCTTCCAATAAGCATTGTTTTGACAAAAGAAATGAGCAGAAGCATCTATGGATTATGAAGGACAAGCTCAGTAAACTCTGGAACTGAACTGTAGTGTATCATAATCATATTCCTCACAATAAAATCTGCTCACCCTGCCAGAATGTGTTCTTGAAATTTTACACATGGGGCCCAAGAGAATAAGGCACAGTGCTCCAGCACTCTAGGTTAATGCCTCATGAAAAATGAAAGTAAGAAAATTAAGATAAGGTAAATCACTGGCACCTAACAGAAATTTGAGCGTATTTAATTACTTGCTTATCTGATTTTTTTCATATTTTTCATGTTTTGTGTGTGTGTGTGTGTCAGGCATGCGACTTTGAGCTTTCCAAAGAGCTGATTCTAGGATTTAGACAGCGCCAGAAAGAATTGTAGCTGTCACAGCAGGGGTTAAAATGCGCAAATGCCTGTGGCAATTCACTTCTTTGACTAAGCTGTCAAAACATTTAAATTGTGTCCCGGTAGTTCCTCCCTTCCTCCTCTACCCTCTCCCCAGCAGGGGCTCCCGGCACTCAATCTTTATGAAAAGAGAAGACATAGTCACATTAGCAAACTGTATCTCTCTAAAAGGATTTCCAACCTTCTTTGTGTTAACTGTCATGTTTATTTCTTTATGTCTCTTTTGCAGAATCCTAGCTGATTATTTTCAGTTTGATTTAGTGGAAATGCCTATATTTTAGGTCAGTTAACAACTTAACAAAAGACGTTACTTTTGGTTGTGAGTGTGCTGAAAAAAAAAATACAAGTAACTAGAGACTTTCATTTTGTGTGGATAATGAGGAAAGTAAGCAGTTTGTAGAATCACTTTGTAATTACCTTTACTGACAAGTGAGAATATAGAACAAACTAAAGCAGAAAGACTTCACTAAACATGCTGCTGAAATTCTGAAATGTGTATGAGGGAACAAAGGGTAACACAAAGAGTGCCAAGCTACAAACATCACCCTAACATTATAAATAATTGATAATTAAATATTACTAAAATAAAATATATCATATAATAAATAATACCTTCCACAAACATTATTAAAATATTGGAAAATATTTATTGAATACCTGCCAAGAAACAGACTCTATACCTCTAATTTGCACTTAATCCTCACACATCAAGCATGCATTGAGTGCCTACACTGCTAAGTCTTGGAATATCAAAATTAAAACTACAGTCCAGGCCGGGCACGGTGGCTCACGCCTGTAATCCTAGCACTCTGGGAGGCTGAGGCGGGTGGATCGGTTGAGCTCGGGAGTTCAAGATCAGTAAGAGTGAGACCCTATCTCTACCAAAAATAAAAAAAAATTAGTCAGGCATGGTAGTGCATGCCTGTAATCCCAGCTACTCGAGAGGCTGAGGCAGGAGGATCACTTGAGCCCAGGAATTTGAGGTTGCTGTGAGCTAGGCCGACGCCACGGTACTCTAGCCTGGGCAACAGAGCGAGACTCTGGGTCAAAAAAAAAGCTAATGTTTTAGCTTCCCCTCTTGGATGCCTCCCATCACTCTACTGTAAGAACATGCCCATGTTAGCTGGCTAGAAGAAAGTGAAAGACATCCTTGAGAAAGCAAGTTGAGTTGCCCCAGCTAAGATCATTCTAGACCAACCAGCATGGAGGCAAACCAAAAGCTGACCACCAACTTAGTTGCTCAGTTAAAATCAGGCATGCCCAGCCACCCTTAGCCCATGAGGAATAATAAATGATTATCACCTCATCACTAAATTTTGTGATGGTTTATTACACAATAATAGCTAACTGATATAGAGTATGGAACATGAGGGCAAGCAACATGTAACAACCTCATCTCAGAAATTCAACCAGTATAATTATCTTGCTTTTATCTCTGAGTCTCTTTAAATTCTTATATTCATAATATAATTCTCCAAATCAGACCTCCTTATTGGTTTGGCAACCATCATGGACACTTTCCTAGCTTCTAGAGCCAGCATTTCTCCCCACTAGTTCAGTCTCAGGGTAAGTGCAATTCCTTGACTTTGTCAACCTAGACTCCAGAGGACATTCAGCCTGGGGCCCCACCTCTGCCTCCATCTCACTTCAGCACTAGAGGTACATCAGATATACAAAAAAAAAGAAGAAAACCAACTCTTCAACAGAGATAATAGAGGAATAGAGAAGAATGAGAGAAGATACAGATCAGTTTGGTGCTGGGGGCAGTGAGGGGGCTGAAGAGATAGTACCAACTTTACTAGCATATGGAACAATTGATATTTAGGGTATTCTCATATAATAGCTTCTATTCTCTATGGGCTAGGTAAATTCATTCATTCTGTAGAAGGAGGTAATAGACCAGAATGCTCAAGGAAAATGGGCCAGGTTTAAAATAGCTGTTGAGAAATAGCAATAGAAAAAGAATCGCTCAGAAACACAAAAACATCAGCAAGCAGACAACTAATACTGAAGATGACAAATCTGCAGTGGAACTACAATCATTTGTCACACTGGAAATGATAAATCTGTGATGGAACTACAAGTCATGCATCGCTTAACAACAGGGATGCCTTCTGAGCAATGCTTTATTAGGTGATCCCATCATTGTGCGAATATCACAGAGTGGACTTACACAGACCTAGATGGTATAACCTACGGCACACCTAGGCTATATGGGATAGCCTATTGCTCCTAGGCTGCAAGCCTGTACAGCATGTTATTGTGCTGAAAACTATAGGTAATTTTAACACAATGGTAAGTATTTGTGTATCTAAACATATCTGAACATAGAAAAGGTACAATAAAATATGGTATTATAATTTTATGGGACCACTATGGTATCTGCAGTCTGTTGTTGACCAAAACTTCCTGTGTAGCATGTCTGTAATTCACATAGAGGTGTGACTTAAAGCAACATTGTCCTAAGAGCAGAGGTGCAAATGATTTATGTAATAGCCTGTTGGATATGGAAAAAGTGAACAGTGCTGGACCTCTGGCAAAGAACTTGATAGCACTGACGCAGATTATTAAATGCAGATTATTAAAAGTCCTTAGCGTGTTCTGTTCCTTGCTAGGAACCATCATTTTCCTCCTACCTCTACCTCCCTCTCTGTTTATTTCTCTTCCCTCAGTTAACTCTACTTAAATCCCAGGATGAATATCATTTTATTGGAGATGCCTTCCCTGACCACCTCAACTAGGTCAATTCCCTCCTCTTTCATTTTCTCATATATATTCTTTGGAGCACAATTGCACTGTAATTTTACATGTTTAAAAAATTAAAGGCCAGGCGTGGTGGCTCACGCCTGTAATCCTAGCACTCTCGGAGGCCAAGGCAGGAGAATTGCTCAACTTCAGGAGTTCGAGACCAGCCTGAGCAAGAGCGAGACCCTGTCACTACTAAAAATAGAAAGAAATTAATAGACCAACTAAAAATATATAGAAAAAAATGAGCCGGGCATGGTGGCACATGCCTGTAGTCCCGGCTTCTCGGGAGGCTGAGGCAGAAGGATCGCTTGAACCCAGGAGTTTGAGGTTGCTGTGAGCTAGGCTGACGCCATGGCACTCTAGCCCGGGCAACAGAGTGAGACTCTGTCTCAAAAAAATAAATAAGGCTGGTCCGAGTGCAGTGGTGTTTACAACTAATTGATCACAACCAGTTACAGATTCCTTTGTTCCTTCTCCACTCCCACTGCTCCACTTGACCAGCCTTAAAAAAAAAAAAATAAAATAAACAAAAAAATAAAAGAAAAATAAATAAATAAATAAATAGTTAAAAATATAATTTTTACTTAGCTGACTCTTTTTAATGCCAGACTCCCCTAGTTGACTCTAAGCTCCAGAACATAGCCGTTTTCTGTTTTTCTCCTCACTATTATTATCTCCTATGTCTAGCAAAGTGCTTTATCCCTTAGCAGGTGTTCAACAAATAGCTTTTAGATAAGTAAATTAATGAATGATCAAATGAATTGTGCAAGAATGAATAAGCAAATAAATAGGTAAACAAGGAAGGAAATAAACCGAAAGGAATCAGGAGCCTCAATGAGTTTCAAAAGAAGTTTCAAGAGCTTTACAGGAGGAAGAATGAGAAAGCTGGAAGGATAGTAGGTTTTATGAACTGAATCATGTCATTGCAAATTCATTTGTTGAAGCCTTCACCCCCAATGGCTGTTTTGGGAGAAAGGGCCCTTAAGGAGGTAATTACAGTTAAATGAGGTCATAAGGGCAGGGCCCTAATTCAATAGGACTGATGTCCTTATAAGCTGAGGAAAAGACATCAAAAGTGTGCACACAGAGAAAATGCCATGTAAGGACATAGTTAAAGGCAGCCAGCCATCTGCAAGCCAGGAGAGAGGCCTTACCAGAATCCAACCTAACTGGCGCCTTAATCTTGGACTTCCACCCTTCAGAGCAGTGAGAAATAAAATCCTGTTATTTAAGCTACCTAGTCTGTGATATTCTGTCATGGCAGCCTGGGCAGACTATTATGGTATGACATAGATTTCTTTTTAGGAATGGGATCTCACTCTTTTACCCAGATGGAGTGCACAGCTCACTGCACTCCAGCCTGGGCAACATAGCAAGACTCCATCTCAAAAATAAATAAATAAATAAATAAAGTGGGAAAGGATAAACATCACACAGAAGGGAAAAAAGAGAGAATGCAAGTAACTTTTGAGCACATTATTTTGACAATGGATCCACAATCTGGAGAATAAAAAAGCTGCAAACAAACCTTGAGCTACTTTCTAGTAGGCTTATCTTTCACTATGACATGGATATAGTAATTCTGAAAATAATTTTGGGGTATCACAATATTGAGAAAATGAACAATGTGATAATGTTGGGAGCTGGGTTCCAACTGTGGAAAAAGAGAGATAAAACTATGGAATGAGATAAATAAAGAAAATCCTGCAACTACCATAAGAAAGATTCATTCAGATAAGAATTAGCAGTGGATGCAAAATCCAGGGGGAAAAGTTTGATGAGGAGAAGGATATGTGCACAGTCCCAAAATATCTCCCCACAGATTACTTAGTGGGTGAAAGAGGGAAATAATAACTACACAGTGGAAAAGCCAGGCAACATCTTGATGAGATGATCAAATTAACATCACCAGTGAGGGGCAGACAGGCATTATGTGCCCGAGACTCAGGACACATCACTGATGTCATATGAAGCTAGGAAGGCATGATCTGAATCTAATTATTACAGAACATTAGACAAACCTAAGGCAATAAACATTCTATGAAATACCTGTCTTGTATTCTTTGAAAATATCAATGTCATGAAAAATAAAGAAAAGCTGAGGAAATCTTCCAGACTTGGATAACAATCAGTTGCAATATAGGATCCTGAACTGGATTCTGTATTCGAAGGGGAAATGCTATACAGACATTATAAGGGGAATTGACAAATTGGATTATGGACTATAGATTAGGTTAAAGTATTGTTTTAATGTTAATTTTTATGAATTTGACAACTATACTATGGTAATGTACAAGAATATTTTTTTTTCCTTAGGAAATACACAGTAAAGTACTAAGAGGTAAGAGAGAATGATATTTCAAGCTACTCTCAAACAGTTCATAAAATAAATTAAAATTTGGGAAGATAGAAAGAGAGAGAATATATAAAGCAAATGTGGCAAAGGATTAACATGTGGCAAAGGGTTAAAAATTGTTAAATTTGGATGAAGAGTATAGGATAGACCTCTATTATTCTTTCAACCTTTCTGTAAGTTTGAAATTATTTTAAAATAAAACTTTTTTTAAAAAATCAAGTGAACAAACAAAAAAGATGAGAGGTAAAGGAGTCCTGAGTGATGTAAAGTTCAGGTCTTGATTTTAAGGTAGATTGCACAAAAGTCTGAGACACAGATATTATTGTCCTCATTTTACCAAGGACAAATTGAAGGTCAGAGACCTCAAGATCTGAGGCTACCTAGAGAGGAGAGGGGAGGGGGGAGGGGAGGGGAGGGGAGGGGCCAGATGAGGAGACAATGAGAGAGTTTTCCCTTGGCCCCACTTGCTGTCTTCATTCTTTCCCTTGGTAGATGAGCTCACTGATGGAAAAGCAGCTCCCTCACACCACCCCCCCACCTCCTTCTACATCTGAAACGATGCTCTGCTCAGATCATTTGCCATCTCATTAAGGCTCCAGAATGCACAATTCAGTAATATTGGCCATAGACGTTGTCCTTTCATTCTCTTGATACAGCTAATGAAAAGGAAACTATTGTAAGACGCCTACTCTTAACCATGGTTGTCCACAACCATGGAAAACCATGGTAACTGTGGAAAAGGTATCATACAGAAAATGATACCATTTCATCAGTGTATAGTTTCAGCTTTAATAAGCATGATTCTGTTTTTCTCAAGCTCCTTGCACAAAATTTTATGAGTTGGATAATAACCCCTTGCCTAGTTTTACTATGCAGATAATGGGAGGATAATACCAGCTTTA
>VSMD01052254.1:0-26034 GCA_008750895.1 Mirza zaza
GTAACTCTTCTTTGCTTCCCCAGGTCAGGATCACTCTGACAACTCACCTGACAAGGTAAGCACAGCCACTTTCACTGGCTCATTTTCTCATGGAAATGACTCTGTAGAGAATTGGTTATTCTTGAAGACATAAATGTGAGACATTTGGGCTAGAGTTCTTCAGTGCAGCAACAAAGAAGTATTGCTAATCACACCCATGAGTCCACCTCAATCATCCCCATCCTGTGTTGAATACTGGCTGTGACTCTTAGTAGCTCTGTGACTCTGGGCAAGTAACTTACCCTCTTTGACCCTCAGCTTTGCCATCTGTAAAATGGGCTTTCTGCCTGCTTCAAAGAGAAGCTGAAGGGATTAAACAAGTTACCATGTGTAGAGCACCCAGCACCACGGCCAGAATAAGGAAGACACTAAGTCTTCAACCCTCCTCTACCTTCAACCTGACCCTGCTCTTACTGTCGAAAGGCTAATTTCCATTCTAATGGATCTGAGATCCTGCTTCCTTTATTTTACGAGAATTTTACAGAATTTTTCTCATTTTAACCTTTCAATAGAGCACACATACATACTGAAAAGTCCTAACTCATAATTATACTTTCCCAATGTATGAACTTTCACAAGCTGAACAGACCCATGTAAACAGCACCCAAATCAAGAAACACTACCTGAACCCCTGCCTGACACTTCCCTCCAGAGAGTAACCACTATCCTGACTTCCTGTGCTCCAGATCAGTTTTGCCTGGTTTTGCTCTTACACAAATGAGAAATGCAGCATATCCTTATCTGTGGCTTCTTTCATTCAACACTGTGTTGTGAGTTGCATCCATATTGTTATATGAATTTGTTGTTTGTTCATTCTCGTTGCTGTGTTATCATATTCCATTGCACAAACGCCACCGTAATCTAGGTCTTCTAACGATCATTTGTCAGAATGTCAGCAAGCAAAGGATGGGTAATAGGAGCCCTTCTCCAAAGCTCGCAGTGTCAAGTGGTGACAGGCGACAGGCCATGGTACTGACTCTCACTAGGCAAGGTGAGGCCCTGACTCATGACACTGACTTAACTGATCATTACTCGTGCTTTTCAGATCGATGAAGTTGCGTATTCTACCCTGAATTTCAAAGCCCAGAAACCAACACAACCAACTTCAGCCTCCCCATCGCCAACAGCCACAGAAACGGTTTATTTAGAAGTAAAAAAGAAGTAATGCAACCTGTCCTGCTCACTGCACTGCTGGTGTCTTCCAAGTCTCTCACCCTCATCTCTAGGAGATCCCATTACCCTCAGGGGTAAAGGGAAGTAGTCTCCCCCACCCTTTCTTCCCTAATAGGCACCTCCTGGCTGCCTGGTCACATCCCTCCCTCCAATGTCAATACATGAAAAGGTATATCCGGGAGTCTGGGAGTCTGTAGGGAATCCAACCTTCCTTGTCATTGAAATTTGGCAAAGCCAACTTGGGACACAGTTGCCAGAACCTCCCCACCCCTCCCCCTTTCCTCTACCTGGACTTGCTTTAAACTTATCTATTTAGCATTCACTCATTCCTTTCCACCGAGTCTTGTCCTATCAGAGTCTGACTTCAATTTGCCATAACCTTGAGGCTATGCCCTTCTCCACTGAAGTACATGTGCCAGAAAAAGAGAGAGAGAGAGAGAAAGTAAAGGCAATAATAGTCCCTCCTCTCTCTCCAAAGTCTGGTGTGAACCCACCATACCCAGGAAAATCAAATAAATAGCCAATAGTGACCTTGGAAATTCTATACCTTTGTTCACTGTCAGGGTGGTCTACCTACAGGATCAGGGTCTAGGCACCTTGCTGCTTACCTAAGCCCTTTGGAAAACCTCTCTCCAGAGAACCCACTAGAATCAACTAGGAAAACTATTTGCCAGGGTCTACAGGCAATTCCTGATGGAAAATGCAGAAGTGCACATAGGTTTTAATATCTTTATGGGCTTTATTCAAGGAAGTGCTGAAAGAGAGAGGGGTTGCAGCTTTGGGGAAAACAAGCCTTTAATAGACACAATCTGCTAGGAACTTGGGAAATGAATCAGAGAGCTGCCCTTCAGAGATTATTTAAATCATTGTTTAAAAATGCACAATTTGACATATTGGGGTTTTTCTCCTTTTCTCCAAGACATTCTGCCATTTTAATTTTTATAACAGTTTATTTATGTGAAAAGGGTTATTTTTACTTAGATTACCTCTTAAGCCAGTCTTACTGCGTTAGGAGAAAGAAGCCACCAAAATCCCTCAGGTCTCTTGGTCAAGAGCATCTCTAGGCTTTTTGTCAGGGGTTCCAAATAGAAAATAAGAAGAGCCTTCCTCATTCATGGCTAGAAATGGATCTAACTCAGTTTCTAGGCACCTCAGACCAGTCACCAACTACCATTCTATTCCACATCTCTACCTGTGCATCTTCTGTCTGCCCCACTCACTGTCTCAGGAAACCTTGCCTCCGCTAAGGTGCATTTGGTCCTTGAGAAGTGGGAGCACCCTACAGGGACACTATCACCCATGCTGGTGGCATTGTTTACAACTAGAAGGCTGTACTGGTGCTAATACCCTTGGGAAACAGGGCTGTGAGAGGGTGTTAGGACGTGGGGCGGGTTTGTTATAACTCAGCCCTAGGCATTGTGAACTGCCTCTGAGATCTATCTTTTTTCCCATGGGGTCCATGAATGTGTCTTACAATAAAAAGGAAGGGCAGGAGGAGAGGCAAACATGCTTCTCACCCAGCCTTCTTCTACACAGATGGAATCTCTTTGGGACTAAGAGAAAGGTTTTATTCAATATTACCTACTTGATCTCATGCTATGCCTAAGAGGCCTTCTCCAAGAGGATTAGTTGGAAATTCTATGAACTCAGGTACCTCTTTCAGGGTTCTCTAACCCTGACATGATTGTACATACTTTCCCTCATCCATGCTATACTGTGTTATTTAATTTTGTCTGGCTAAGGCCACTTCCCAATTATTTGTAAAATTTTCTCTATATTTATAATAAAAATAATATATCAGACATCAGCATGCTGTCTCCTGGTTGATACTATTTAGACAATGTCATCTTTACAGGCAGAAGAAAGAAATTGTTCCATGGGGAGTCAGAGTAAACCTATTTCTAAGTCTACAGATATTTGATCTAGTGATGACAGAATTAGCTAAATTCATTCACATACCTGCTAACAAAGTGGGTATATCTGGAAGCAACAGACCATGGCTCCAACCTGCCTGGAAGGAACTGCCTATCTTTCTCTAGGAGAGAAGATGATTTCATGAGCAAAAGATCTCCGGGCCTCTTCAATAGGAGCCAAGAACACTTCCCACACAGGAGGATCCATTGATTCAGGTGTAGCAATTCAAGGGTCTCCACAGGTTCAGTCACTCAGAAACTTCCCTAGACCTCCTGTCTCTTCCCTGTTCCCAGTTCCTTTTTTCTGCCTCCCAGAGGGTCAGATCTCTCCTTTTTTTTTTTTTTGAGACAGAGTCTCGCTTTGTTGCCCAGGCTAGAGTGAGTGCCATGGCGTCAGCCTAGCTCACAGCAACCGCAAACTCCTGGGTTCAAGCAATCCTACTGCCTCAGCCTCCCAAGTGGCTGGGACTACAGGCATGCGCCACCATGCCTGGCTAATTTTTTATATATATATTTGTTGGCCAATTAATTTCTTTCTATTTATAGTAAAGACGGGGTCTCGCTCTTGCTCAGGCTGGTTTCGAACTCCTGACCTCGAGCGATCTGCCCGCCTTGGCCTCCCAGAATGCTAGGATTACAGGCATGAGCCACCGCGCCTGGCCAGATCTCTTCTAATATGAATAACCTTCATTTATTAATCCACTAAGTATTAACCTCTTACCTCATTTCCTTCACTCTCAAGCAACTGACATCCGTGTGCTGCCTTTCCCTTTCCTCATCACCTAATTCCTCCTGCCCCCTGCAGTGGTGTCTCCACACCCAAGACCACAAGAAGCAGCACAAAACCGGTAACCATCTCTTGGCCAAATTCAAAGGTATTTTCACCATCCTCACACTTTTCACTTTGACAACATCTAAGACCACAGACAGCTTTGTCCTTCTTGGGCATTCCCCCATCTATGTATTGCACCCCAACGCCAAATTTAGTACTCAGGCCCTCCTTGTCCCCCTCCTTCCTCAGCTTCAGTGACCTCTCTGCAGAGGTACCTACATTTACATCTCTAACCCCTACTACTTCCCAGCACTCATGACACCCCACCCGCATCCAAGCCCAGTCTGAAATCCCTCATTTAAATGAGCCCTGCCCCACAGCTCACTCACTTCCCCCAGTGATACCGCCACAGTTTCCCCAGCCCCTACTCATTTGTTCCCCACATTCAACACATCCTCAGAGCCTCCCACTTAAGTCGTTATATCCACTTCCATAAACCTAACCTAACCCAGGGCTCAACAACTGCTCCCAGCACTGCATGACTTCCTGTCTCCAGTCTCTCTGAATCCTTGCATACGGCTGCCTCACTACCTTCCTGAGAACTAGTTCACTCTCCTACTCGAGAATCTATAGTGGCCCACTCTGGCCTGCCTATTCGACAGGTTCAGATTTCTTCTCTTTACTAATCCTTCTGATTTCTTTACCACTACTACTGTCAACAGAAAAAAGCCAAACTCTGTAAAATAATTTTAAAGAGATTTGTTCTGAGCCAAATTTGAGGACCATGACCTGGAGCCACTGCCAAGAGGCCTTGAGCTAGCAGACGCCTTGTGACTGGGTTTCAGTTTGGTTTTATACATTTCAGGGAGACAGGGGTTACAGATAAAGTCACAAATCAGTATGTGGGAGGCATACATTGGTTTGGTCCAAAAAGGTGAGACATCTTGAAGTGGGGGGGAGCTGACAGGATATAGGTGAGGATTAAAGATTCTTTGGCTTGTAATTGGTTAGACATGAAGCTTTGTCTAAAGGCTTGGAATGTTTTAACATAAGGAGCTGTTATCAGAGATAAGCCACCAGACATAGATTTGTTGTGTAAATTGAGGACCTGCAGGATTGTCTTGCATACCCTTAGGCCTGTTGATGGGTTACAAAGGATGTCTCCAAGAAGGAAGGGGCGGCATGATGAGGCCTGTCTGACCTCCCTCCTCCTGAGAGACAATTGTTTTAGGATATTCCTTTGGCTACGAGGGGGTCCATTCAATTAGCTGGTAGGGGGGTGAGCCTTAAAACTTTTATTTTAGTTCACACTACCTAGTATAATCCCCTATCTTAATTCTATTTATTTATTCATTTATTGCCTGTTGCCTGGGCTAGAGTGCAGTGGTATTATCATAGCTCACAGCAACCTGAAACTCCCAGGCTCAATGAGCCTCCTGCCTCAGCCTCCTGAGTAGCTGGGACCACAGGCATGAGCCACCACGCCCACCTCCCCAATCCTAATAACCGTGTTTCCCTGAAAATAAGACCTACCTATAAAACAAGCCCTAGTAGGATTTCTAAGCATTTGCGCACTATAAGCCCTATCCCGAAAATAAGACCTAGTGATGGGCGTGGCTACACAGCATATCTGCACAACCCATGCATTTCTTCGCTGAGTGGTAAAGAAGATGAGCAGCCCTTCTCATCTGCCCCATCGTGACAGCTACTATCCCAGAGGTGACCGGAAAGGTGCGGGTAGCCCCACCAACAAGGTCGGCTCCTCCTGTCAGGTCCCAGCCATCCTGTGCGTGCTGCAAGCTGAGGCTTTGAGGAAAAAGTCTCCTCAGTGAAGTGAGGAGCAGGACGCTCCGCTTTAGGTATTGTGTGTCCCCAGGGGGAAGAAGGAAAGCTGTGGCTGCCATTTTACTCAGCACTGTGGGCCTCTCTCACCCCCTACAAACACCAGGGGATAGGGGAAAAGCTTCAGCAAGCAGTCTCCTACTGAGCCCAGAGAGATCATTTCTTCTTCACTGTGCAGATTGGACCCAGTGCTCAATGGATCTCTAATAAATAAGCCAGCCCTTACACATCAGCTTTGCTGGCCTATCTCTGCTTTTCCTGAGTGTCTGTACCCCCAGACAAGATAAGTGCTATTCTGAAAAAGAAAGAGCTATTCTGTTGAGTACAAGAAAGAAATTGTGGAGGACTCCAAGGGCCAGAATCGTACGGCTTTCTGCAACGAGAAGTTGGATATTGGAATGGTGGGCAGAATACAATAACCTCAGTCTACATGTGGATAGAGGAAATGCTAAGAAGTGCAAGTGTGGCTCAGGTCGGCAACTTTTATTTCCCGAGCTGCAAGACATGATCAGTGAATGCCTTGCTGACAGGAGAGCAAAGGCTTTGGTTGTGTGCAGGGCTGATATTCAAAGATTTGCCCTTGCAATGGCACCACAATTAGAAACATCCCCAGAAGATTTCAAAGCATCACAACATTGGCTGGATGGCTTCCTTCAGCGACATGAACTGTCTCTAAGAAAATCAACAACACTGTTTAAGTGGGAAGATGCTGAAGTTATTAATCGAGTGTTTGCATTCAAGTCCTTTGTTGATGGCATGAACTTTTCTAAATACCAACTTTGCAACATGATTGCTATGGATGAAACTGCAGTGTTTATGGGTCAAGGAGCCCAAACGACAATTGAACAGAGAAGTGACTCCTCAATCTACGTTCCCTCCACTGGTCACAAAAGTTCACGTTTATCTATATTTTGGCCAATTCGTCTGGATGGAAAGAAAGTCACATCTCTTATCATCACTAACGGCAGGAAAGATAAGATTGAATGTGTTTCTAACATTTATGTTCTTGAAACCAAAAAAGGCTGGTGCACACAAGCAGTTATAAGGAAGTGGCTTGATTTAATTCTGCCACTTGTTTTGTGAGGTGGCCAAAGAAGTCTGCGAGTTTGGGATTCAGCCAGCACTCACCATGCTAAAGACATGAAGAACTTCCTTCCAGAGAGAAGAATAGATCAAATAATGATTCCTGCAGGAATGACTGCCTATCTGCAGACCCTTGATATTCCAATAAACAAGCCATTCAAAGACGATTTACGCATAGAAATTAACGACTACATTGAAAATAGAATGACAAGAAATCAGCATGGAAACTTTGTGAAGCCCAGCCTGCAAAAGGTCGTGATTTGGGTGAAGAATGCATGGGATAAAATCACTGACAGTGTTGTTACCAATGCACTCCGAGCAGGTTACATGGATAAGAGCTGCTCATTTAATGAGAGCTCTATTGCTTGACATGGGAAATTGGGGCCAATGATTCTAAAGGAAATAGAGTTGTAAGAAATTCAGGATGGAATTCGGGGTTTGGAGAGTTATGATGATGTTCCATAAGAAAACAACTATATTTGAATAAATGTAGATTTTTGTACCATACTAAAAAAAAAATAACACACCCCTTAAAAATAAGCCCTAGGGTGTCTTCTTGAGGAAAAACAAATATAAGATCCTGTCTTATTTTCAGGGAAACACTGTAGATCTGCCTCTCTGCACAGCCCTGCCCCTCCACCCCATACGCACATATAATTCTTAGTCCCAATGCGATGCCTAAAAACATTCCAAACACGGTGATCTCCCCTCCACTATCTGCACTGTGGAGTTACCCACACCCTTCATTTAAGCAATCTCTGACCTCACGGAGGACAAAGACTGTGGCATTAACTGTGAACCTGTGACTCAGGACACAACCAATCTGTGGTTGAGAACCTTCTCCTGATGACTAATTCATGTGTTCGGGAAAGATACAGAAATGAGGGAGGCAAGGTCCCTATTCCAGGGAACATAAAATCTAAGATAAAAGATAAGACATGAAAAATAAGTACAATACAAAAACAGAAAGAAATAAATGCCACAAGAAGTCAGAGAAATTTAAAGGGAAATATGTCTACACACTGGAATCACTGAGAAATTTTCAAAGAACAAATGATGCTCACACCCCACCCACAAACTCCAATTTAACTGGTCTGCAGTGGGATCCAGGCATTAGTACTTTTTAAACCTTCCCAGATACTACTACCATGAAGCTAGGATGGAAAACCCTTGCTATAATAGGTAGGACTTGGGCCTGAATCAATGTTTTCTAGCTAGGAGTATACATCAGAATTACCCAGGGAACTTTTTCAACAAACATAAGCCCATATACCAGCCCTGGGAAGCTGATGCAGTATGCCCCAAGTGAGACCTGGGCTTGTATATTTTGAAAAACTCCCAAGCGATTCTCGCATATATTCCATGTTAGGAAACAGTGATCTGAAGCATAGGTAGGATAGAAATGATGAAGAAGAGTTGGAAGAACATCCTACATGATGAACATGAGATGAATAATCTTTCTGCAGGGCACAGAGAGGTACTCAAGAAGAAACTGTTGGCAAATGGCTGAACTTTAGCAGACTGACAATACCAAGTGTGGTGAGGATGGGGAGCGACTGGTACTCTCCTATGTTGCTGGTGGAAATATAAAATGACACAACCACTCTGGAAAACAGTTTGACAGTGTCTTATAAAGTTAAATATACATTTATACAACCCAACAATCCCACTCCTAGATATTTACCCAAGAGAAATGAAAACATATATCCACACAAAGAGTTGTACGTGAGTGCTCATAGCAGTATTCATAATAGTCAAAAAGTGGAAATAACCCAAATATCTATCAGCGGATGAATAGATTAAAAAAACTGTGGACTACCCATACAATAGAATACTAATCAGCAATAAAAGGGCACAAACTACTGATAAAACAAAATGGATGAATCTTGAAAACATCATGCTGTGCAAAAGAAGCAAGACACAAAGGAGCACATGCTATATATAAGACCACTTAAATGAAGCTCAAGAATTGGCAATTCTAATTAATGGCATTAAGAATTCATCCTACGGGGTGGGATTCACTGCAAAGGTGCTCAAGGGAGCTTTGGAGCTGATGGAAATATTCTGCATCTCATTTCAGGTGGTGATGACATTTTCGGTACACATTTTCCAAAAATCAAATTGTACAATTAAGATCTGTGCACATTTCAATGTATTTTGACTTTACAATTTTTAAAAGATAAAATAAGGAAAGGAGCTGCTGATTCAATGTCTCAAGTACAAAGCAGCTGTATTCATTTTCCATTGCTGCAGAATAAATTAACACAAATTTATCGGCTTAAAACAACACTCACTTTTTAGTTTGGGGAGTTTGGTTCCTTGCAGTCATAGGTTGAGGTCCCCATTGTCCTGCTGTTGGCCAGCTGCTCTCAGCTCCTAGAGGACCATCTCAGGCCCTCGCCCACGACCCCTCCTGTCAGCAAGGGACGCCTCTCTCCAGTGGAATCCCTCTCATGCTTCCATCTCTGATTTTCCCTTCTGAGACCAGCCTGAGAAAACTCTTCACTTTTAAAAAGCTCGTGTGATGAGATTCAGTCCACTCAAATCATCTCTCTTTTGATTAACTCAAAATTAGCTTATTTGTAAACTTAATTACATCTTCAAAATCCCATTACCACACAAGGTTACAAAACCATAGGCATGACATGGCATCACATTCACAGTTCCAGAGATTAGGGCCCATTTTAGGATTCTGCTATGACAGTGCCACATACAGCTGCTCCTGCCCTCAAGAAGCTCCTGTGGGGTTCTGTTCTGAAGAAGTGACAAAGAAGCTAAACACGATCAGTCCAACTTACCATGAGATAAGACACTGTTTTGTTTTGTTTTTCTCATCTCAGGAAATTGCCTTATAAAGATACTGTTATTAGTCTGCTGTGGCTGCCATGACAAAGTACCAGAAAGACTGGGTGGCTTAAACAACAGAAATGTATTTTTTACACTTCTGGAGGTCCAAGATCAAGTGTCCGCAGGTTTGGTTTCTTCCAAGGCCTCTGTCCTTGGCTTGCAGATGGCTGCCTTCCTGCTGTGTCCTCACAAAACTTTTTCTCTGTGCATGAACATTCTGGGTATCTTCCTTTGTGTCCAAATTTCCTTTTCTTTTTTTTTTTTTTTTTTTTTTTTTTTTGAGACAGAGTCTCACTTTATTGCCCAGGCTAGAGTGAGTGCCGTGGCGTCAGCCTAGCTCACAGCAACCTCAAACTCCTGGGCTCAAGCAATCCTGCTGCCTCAGCCTCCCAAGTAGCTGGGACTACAGGCATGTGCCACCATGCCCGGCTAATTTTTTCTATATATATTAGTTGGCCAATGAATTTCTTTCTATTTATAGTAGAGATGGGGTCTCGCTCTTGCTCAGGCTGGTCTCGAACTCCTGAGCTCAAATGATCCGCCCACCTCGGCCTCCCAGAGAGCTAGGATTACAGGCTTGAGCCACCGCGCCCGGCCCAAATTTCCTTTTCTTATAAGGACACTGGTTAGATTGAATGAGGGCCCACTCCAAATGCATTATTATTTTAACTTAATCACCATTAAAGGCCCTATCTCCAAATACAATCATACTCTGAGTGTTAGGGTTTCAACATCATGATTTTAGGGGTACACAATTCAGCCCATATCAGAGACCAAGGATAAAAAACAGAAACATAAAAGCAAGGGCCCATTCATTTCCTCCTAGCCCGTAAACGTCTGATTTAAGGATATAGTCACTGTCCTCAAGCCCTTAGCAATGTTCACAGGCACTGATAGTAGTTAGCATCTAAGTTAATTCCTGAAAAACTAAAGTTATCAGAAGGTGGAAGGCATCCTCAGAAACCAACCAAAAATCAAACATGATCTTTTATAGAGTCTTAATGATTTATTCATTCAACAAACATTTGTTGAGGACTTACAATATGTCAAATACTAAGCTAGGTGTTGAGAAGAACATGAAGAATAAAAAATAAAATCCTTCTGATTCGGATCCTGATTCGAACAACTCTTCTTTCTTTAAAAGGAGAAGGAAGGAAAGAACAAAGGAAGGAATCGAAGAAGGAACAAGAGAATGAAGAAGAAAAAAAGGATAAGAAAGGAAGAACAAGTATGAGATAATTACAGAAAGCTGATCATTGGCTAGCTATTTTATGATATTAAGGAAGTATTAATTTTTAGTGTGATAATGGTATTGTGGTCATGTTTTTTAAAGCCCTTACATTTTAGGAGTACAGCTGAAATACCTACAGATGAAATGATTTGATGTCTGTGGTTTTCTATGAAATAATTCGGGCTTGGAAGGAGGCATATGAAGTAAGCGGGAATAGATGAAATATAGATGAAACAAGATTGGCCTGGAATGATAATTGTTGAAGGTGGGTGATGAGTACATGTAAATTCATTATATTATTGGCTCTACTTTTATAACCATTTTCCAAGAAAAAAAAAGTCCTTGCTTTCTAACAGCTTATAACACAAGGAGTCAGACATTCCAACAAATGGAATATAATGTAGTTAATACACACAAAGTTAATACACACAAATACACACAAAGTGCTAGGCAAGCTCCAAAGACAGCAACTGCCTTGGCTGCCTCAGGATAGACAGGAGTCAGGGAAGATGTCAAAGAAGAGACTCCTTTGACCAAGATCTTTAAGGAAGAGTATCCCAGGCCAAAGGGCAGACAAGTAGGTAGGAAGGCACACAGACATGAGGTAGCAGAGCTTCCACACACTAGTGGTCGTGTTATTTAAGAAAACAGGTTCTAGAGCCAGGCCACCTGCACTGGAGTTTCTGCTCCCCTAAGTCCCTGCTATGAGACCTCAGGCAGGCTATGTGGAATGTCTCTGTGCCTCAGATTCTTAACTTATAAAATGGGGAGCATAACAATATACTTTACAGGCCTGATGTCAGGAGTCAATGAGTTCATCCATGTGCAAGATGCTTAAAGACAGTGAACAATAAATAGTAGATGTTAACAATGGTAGCAGAATCCTAGCTCACAATATCACACATTTAAAAAATTTCCTGTTTCTTATCTTCTTTTTGTTAGACTGTAAATTTGTAAAGTAGGGACTATGTCTCATCTATATCCCCAGAACCTACCTAAGGCCGTGCCCATAATAAGCCTTGGTCAGGCAACTCTTCTTTCAGATGGCGGGGGAGGAACCACCACCAGCCTCTATCTACTGTCCTCTTCTTTTCCCTATGTTATACTCTTAATTCCTGCAATTCTCTGGCTTCCTTAGCTTCCTTCTTTGTTCCCACCTCTTCCCCTACCCTGCTCCAGGGATGTTCATTCACAAATTGTGCCCTCTGGTCCCTTCCCTGGCAGGTGCTCCAGTGCTTTCTTTCCCTCTCTCACCACAGATCTGACATTGTCCAAACAGCCTCTGCAACCCTTATTCTGCAATCAGTGAAGGGTACAGGAATCAAGACCATTGGCCTCACACCTATTTGTAAGAAGCAGAATCCTCTGGGGAAAAAAAAAAAGCAGATCAGATGGCCAGAACATAAAGCCTTCAAATGTAGCCCCAGCTTTGAGGAAATCCTGTGGACATGTTTGAACCATTGGCTAACATCTCACTCTGGTGTTCTGGGGATTCAGAAACTGCTAGGGGAGAAAAGGAGGGCATGATGAGAAGGGGCCCAGCTTTCTGTGAATTTCTGCTTTGTGAACTTCAGGATTTCTTTTTTCCCCACTAGTAAACATCCTCATTTCCCACCCCCCCCAGCAGACTTGTAGAGAAAGAAAATACTAAGATCCAGAGCCCAGGAACTGAGAAGATATAAAACCACAGATGGTTACAGACTCTAAAGATGAAGTAGGAAGGTCAGAGGCAGCTCCCTCTGCGTACAGAGTGCCCTCTGCCCTGAGCCGTGGTGTGGGGCTGGAACGTGATCCTGGTCTCCCCAAGAGCAGGGATTGCCAGTAGATCATTAACCAACTACTCAGGAGCAGAAGGAAATGGGGACCTCTGAAAGACCTCTCCCTGCCCATTCTCCCCAAGTTTCTTCTGTGAGTATTAGGGTGGAAAACAAGACGACAGTTCAAAGCTGTGTCCCCAGGCCTAGGTTTGAGGGTTCTTTAACAGGAAAATGGGGAGAGAAGGGATCATAAAACAGAAATGGGGCACTGGAGGGAACTAAAAAGAGCAGCGTGAGCATACTTTGTTTAAAGGTCAAAGTCTTGTGAAACATGCCAATCTCCCTTCACTGGCTGGGCTCTACATGACTCGAGCCTTGTCCCATATCTGGAGCCTACCTGAACCCAGAGTTTTCTGTGCTTGAGGCTAGAGCAAGATAGAAAGGGGAACTGGAAACAGAAATGCTAATAAATACAAGCAGAGCGGCAGGTACTTGAAATACTAAGTGTGATTTTCTTTCCTCTCCACCCCACTTTTACTACACTGTAGCTCTCCGATCTTACTGAGTGTGAGTATAAGGAAGTGAAACTGGTTTTCTTATAAGTTTCAGATTGGTTTTAAAAGTGACTCTTCATGATAAATGACCAAAATATTTTTTTTTTTTTGAGTCAAAGTCTCACTCTGCTGCCCGGGCTAAAGTCCTGTGGCATCAACCCAGCTCACAGCAACCTCAAACTCCTGGGCTCAAGCGATCCTTCTGCCTTAGCCTCCCAAGTAGCTGGGACTACAGGCATGCGCCACCATGCCAGGCTAATTTTTTTCTATATATTTTTAGTTGTCCAATTAATTTCTTTGTATTTTTAGTAGAGACGGGGTCTTGCTCTTGGTCAGAGCAATCCGCCTACCTCGGCCCTTCAGAATGCTAGGATTACAGGCGTGAGCCACCACGCCCGGCCCAAAAATATTTTGAGTAATGACAAAACTTTTGAAATAAATGTATATTTATTCCCAGGACAACTAGTTTTAAGGTGTCCATATTTATCTGGATAGGATATACTTATAAAAGGAATCCTATACCTAAAATTCACACGAGTCTCATAACTTCATTGTCTTAACTTCCATAGGACTGAGGAGCAGGAGTTTAAAGAGGCCAACTCCCCCTGTTGAAGCCTTCCTGGGCAGCTCCATCAGCCAGCCCTGCTTGGTCCAGGGATGGGGACAGAGGTAGAAATGGACAGAAACAGACGCTAAATTCTCTCACTTCCATTTCAACCCAAGAAGGGCTTTATTACTTTTATTATCCTACACAGGAGTATTAGGCTTTGCTCATTCATCGGCTACTTCACATTAGACAGAGGAACTTTAATGTCAATTCTTTAAAGAACTGGTGGTAAAATTTGCTTATCATTAAATTAACAAAGTAAAGAGCAAGAGTTATTAGTGCTTCACATGTTTGTGGGCTCGTTCTGTAACGCTGAGCAAACTTTGCACTTAAAAATGTTAAGGCCTCCACGTGGTCCAGCAGCTCCACTCCTAAGTATATATCCAAAAGAAATGAAAACATGTCTACCCGAAAACTTGTACACAGATGTTCATAAGCAGCATTATTTGTAATAGCAAAAAGTGGAAACAACCCAAATGCCTATCAACTGATGAACAAAACGTGGCATATGCATGCAATAGAATATTATTAGGCAATAAAGAGAAATGAAGTACAATACATGATACAGCATGGATGAACCTTGAGAACATCATGCTAAGTGAAAGAGGCCAGTTACAAAGACCACTATTGTATTATTCTATTTATATGAAATATCTAGAACAGTCTAATTCATAGAGACAAAAAGTAAATTATTGGTTCCCAGGGCCTGGAGGAAGGAGGCTGGAAGTTGGGCTGGGATGAGGAGTGATTACCAATGACATGATGAGGAAAATGTTCTAAAAATTGATTGTGGCAATAGCTGCAAAATTCTGTGACTATACTAAAAATCATTGAGTTAAACACTTTAAATGGATGACTGGTATAGCATATTAATTATATCTCAATAAAACTGTTATAAAAGAAAAAAAATCTTAAAGCCTGGATAAGAGCTGTGTCAGCTAGCTGGAGATTAGATTCAGTCATAGTATCCCATAAATCCATTAAGACCCATAGCCAACCTGTAAAA
Source organism: Mirza zaza (assembly GCA_008750895.1). NCBI lineage: Eukaryota > Metazoa > Chordata > Mammalia > Primates > Cheirogaleidae > Mirza > Mirza zaza. Next base: position 14,825 of record VSMD01052254.1, read on the forward strand.
CTGCAACAATCTGGACTTTTGCTTTAATTAAAAAAAAAAAAAAAACTAAGATCAAGGCCTTGGACCTTATTTTTGGTCTCTTTCTACCAGTTCTATGCCACTTGACTTGTCCAACTGGTTTAATGAGAAATGTATCCAAAGTAATGATAGATATTTACTGAGCGCTACTGTGTGACAGGTACTTTTCTATGACTCAGGATTCAACAATGAGACATGTAGTCCCTGCCTACAAGATACTTATGTTACAGTCACCAGGTGATCTGAGAGAGCATGGTAAGTGCTACACAGGGTAAGTGCTGGGTACTTCAGAAGTGTGACCTAGGGTTAGGCTGTCACAGGATCACAGAAGACGTGATGTCTAAATCAAGACCTGAAGGATAACTAAAGTTGATAAGAAAATAGTAGGATGGTAGGAGCATGGTAGGAGCATTCTAGGAAGACAATAGCATGGTAGGAGCGTTCTAGGAAGACAAAATAAGCACACAGGCCCAGACATAAGAGGAAGCAGGGGCCATTTAAGGAATTAAAGTCATTTTGTGTGGCTAGAGTGCAAGAATGGGGATAAGGTAGGCGCGGGATTGGCACAGATGAAACTGGAGAAGACTGAGGTCTTTTAAACTTGTAACATGACAGAAAACTTGGGAGCCATGCCAAAGAGATCAAAGTGCATCCTAAGGGCAATAGAAAACCATTAAAGGGCTTTAAAATTGAGGGGACATGTGATAGAACTTTGTTTCACAAGACCACTGTAGCTGCATTGCAGACAATGAATTAAAGGGGGCAAGGAATTAGACTGAAGGCAAAAAAGGGAGTCAGAGAGAAGACTGTTGTAGTGATTTACAGAAGGAAATGCCTGAATTAGTGAATAAGGTTGGAAAAAGGAGTGGACATGTTGGGGAGATATTTAGGAGGTGGCAATGTCAAGACTGAATGATTGGCCGGGCGGGGTGGCTCACGCCTGTAATCCTAGCACTCTGGGAGGCCGAGGCAGGCATATTGCTCGAGGTCAGGAGTTCGAAACCAGCCTGAGCAAGAACGAGACCCCATCTCTACTAAAAATAGAAAGAAATCAGCCAGGAATGGTGACGCATGCCTGTAGTCCCAGCTACTCGAGAGGCTGAAGCAGAAGGATTGCTTGAGCCCAGGAGATTGAGGTTGCTGTGAGCTAGGCTGACGCCACGGCACTCACTCTAGCCTGGACAACAGAGCGAGACTCTGTTTCAAAAAAAAAAAAAAAAAAAAGACTGAATGATTGACTAGATGAGGGAGTGATGAAGAGAAGAGTCAAGGATGGTGGCCAGATTTCTGGTGTGGATCATTGTGGGGTATTATCTACTGAAATAAAAAATTTTGTTAAAGAATTAGGTTTGGACTGGCTACAGTGGCTCGTGCCTGCAATCCCAGCACTTTGGGAGACCAAGGTGGAAGGATCACTTGAGGACAGGAGTTGGAGACCAACCTGGATGACATAGCAAGACCCCATCTCTACAAAAATATTTTTAAAAGTTAGCCAGGTGTGGCTGGGCACAGTGGCTCATGCCTATAATCCTAGCACTCTGGGAGGCCAAGGCAGGCAGATCATTTGAGCTCAGGAGTTCCAGACTAGCCTGAACAAGAGTGAGACCCCATCTCTACTAAAAAAAAAAGAAAGAAATTAGCTGGACAACTAAAAATATATATAGAAAAAAAATTAGCCAAGCATGGTGGCACATGCCTGTAGTCCCAGCTACTCGGGAGACCAAGGCAGGAGAATCGCTTGAGCCCAGGAGTTTGAGGTTGCAGTGAGCTATGATGATACCACTGCACTCTAGCCTGGGTGACAGAATGAGACTCTGTCTCAAAAAAATAAATAAGTAAATAAATAAAAAATATCCCCTCCCTCTCACAGGAAATCCGGAAGGGAAGATCTATCTGAAGACATGCTAGATGCTAAGCATTTTAAGCCAGACCAGCTTCACTACAGACTTGATTTACTTACATCTTCTCAAACACAGTGCCTCTAATACCTCCATTAAAATCTACTCTCCTACTACCAGGTATTTTCTCTATTTACGGTCACACATAGTATAAAACTACTGATTTTCTCATCATCTTTTAAACAGACCATATTCTTCTAAAATGGGCCTCTCAAAACCATAAGTAGTTGCTAACTTATAAAAATCCAGTGGAGATATGCAAATGGTTGCCATCCTTCTCTTTCCTTCAATCAGCAGTAGAATTTCCATTGCTACTTCTTGGAAGTGGCAGTGCTTGTTTGTTACTGTTTTTGAAGAGGCTGTGGTTTCAGAGGTGGAAAGGGGAAGCATCTGTCAAAGCAGGAAATGCAGAGGGCTGCTGACCCTAGGACGGACTCCAGGAGGGTTGTCATGCTTGCCAATTGGGCAATTACCCAAAGATATCACCCCCCACCACCACCATCTAAAATTTTCATCCCACTTTATGAAACTACTTGATACTTCATCCAATTCATTTAGCAAATGATTCTGAGGTCAGAGAGCTTTCAGCTATACATGAATCACTTGCACAGTCAGATTGCTTTTCCCCCACCACCTAGCTTCCACCTAATAGAGTTGGGAGCTTTGACGGAGCAGGGTTTGGAGGAAGACTCAAAAGCAAGGAAAGTTTGGGCCCTAAATGAGGAACATGGCAGGCCTGGATCCGATATTGCAATGGAGGGAATAAGGGCAGCATCCAAGTCCTATGTCCCTGAAATCTTAGAAGAGAGAGAAGAGTTCAAATAAAAAGGATTCAGGAGATGAAATGGTACCAAAGGCAGGCATCATTTTAAAGTATGCCTCATGTTAATCCAGTGCCAGGAATGATGGATAAAACTACTTTCCTTTCTCTGGGATATTTCTAAAATTCAAAACCTAAGTATTTAGTCAGGGTTCTCTAGTGAAACAACCAATAAGATGTGTGTGCGCCTTTTTATATAAGAAGAGATTTACTATGAATAATTGTCTCACACAATTATGGAGGCTGCCAAACTTCAAGATCTTCAGGATGAGCGGTAAAGCTGGAGACCCAGAGGAGCCAATGGTATCATTCCTGTCCAAAGGCTGGAAAGCTCAAGACCCAGGATGAGCTGATATTTCAGTTTGAGTTGGGAAGGCAACCAAAAGCCAATATCCTAGTAGAAAGTAGTAAGGCAGGAAGAATTCCTTTACTCAAGGGAGGATAAGCCTTTTTGTTCTATTCAGGCCTTCCACTGATTGGATGAGGCCCACCCACATTAGGCAGAGCAATCTATTTTATTCAGTCTACCAAGTTACATGTTAATCTCATCCAAAAACACTCTCACAGAAATACCCAGCATAACGTTTGACCAAATATCTGGGCATCCCATGGCCCAGTCAAGTTGACAAAATTAACCATAATACAGTTCGGCCACATCATTCACTCAACATTTACAAGGCCCTGTGCTAGACACTGTGGAATACTCACAGCTAAATTGCATGTGATTCGTTTCTTGCAGTGGGAATAAGAATGATAACCCATATATAACTATAGGTAGATAGCCTTGGGTCTAAAAAAACTGAGATGTTCAGGGTAGAGAGAGATTATTTCTTCCACAAGCTTTTATGAAAAGAGTAACATTTCAGCAGGGCATTGAAGGATGATGATAATGCCATAAAGGAGAAAACATTCCTAATGAAGAAAAGAGACAGAAAAAGACAAGCAGGAAAACACAGAAAATCATCTAGTTTATCTATAGTTTAAAGTATCTGAGGAGGAACAAACACTATTTTGTATAATAGTAGTGGCAAAGGAAATGCAGTACTTCCCAGTCTCCCCAACATGTTTGTCTAAAAACCTCTAACGTTTCACCCAGAATCTTTTGGAAATGGTTTCAGTTCAACTGCTAAATATTTCCAAGAAGTAACTTACTTCCCATTCTGCTAACCTCTTCCATTTCTTAAAGTTCTCTTTCTCAGGCCTTAGATATGCTCAGTACTCTGTTAGGCTGTAGATTTAAAAGGCTTCCAAGGTAGAATCTGAGCACTTAATCAACATTTACAACATATTTCAGATCCAAAACAATAAGTTTCAGATTCATAAAACATATATCTATGATCACCTATTATGTATCATGGACTGTGATAAGTCCAGGGAATACAAAAATAAACAAAAATAGGTTTCCTGCCCTAAAGGTACCCACTGTCAACTCTGGAACAAAGACTTCACAAAATGGATAATGTCTCTGGAGTCATCTTGAGAAAGGCTGTGCAAAATATTAATATATTTTCCAGGTCAGTTCGAATCTGGAAAGCAATTTTGCCTAGTTTGTTACTACAGGAAAAAGGGTGCCCATCTTACTTTCAAATCAGTGCTCAGTCACTGCTAACACAAGCCACAGCAGTAGAGCTATCCAACACGTACTGTACACCTCCATGTGTTAGGCTTGGGAGATACAGAAAGGAGTGAGATAGCTGACAAGCATTTCTTAAATGCTTTCTGTTTGCCAGGTGCCATGACAGGTATAGAGACAAGGTCCCCAAAGATGGAAAGGAGTACCCCAGAGAAGAAGGAAGTAGCAATCATAGCTAACTCGGCCTATTCTGCTCCTGGGTGTTCCTTCACTAAATTCCTCCAGTTTTAGTTCATCTTTCTCCAACTCATTGATTCAATCTGTCCTCCACTTTGATAGTCAAGGGATCACCCTAAAACACAAGTCTGACAATACCAATGCCCTACCTAAAATCTAGGTGCAAATTCTCCATCACCTTGAGGATAAAATCCAAACTTCTTTACCCCGCATACCATTGCTCTTCATAATCTGGTCTCTGCATATTTCTAACCACTGTCCCTCTGCACTCTCTGTGACAACATGCTCAGCTACTTGTAGTTCCCTGAACATAGGAACTCCATCACATCTCTGACTTTGCATGTGTTGCTCCCTCTGCCTAGAAGGCCCTTCCCTCAATTTTTACTCCTCTTTCAGAACTCAGCTCTGGAAAAACAAAAAAAGAAAAGAAAGACAAGAAGGAAAGGAAGGAAAGGAAAAGGAAAAGGAAAAGGAAAAGGAAAAGGAAAAGGAAAGGAAAGGAAAGGAAAGGAAAGGAAAGGAAAGGAAAGGAAAGGAAAGGAGAGGAAAGGAAAGGAGGTCACAAAACTATGAGCTGATTAAGGACCACCATGTTTTTACTCCCATTAATATACCCAGTACCCAACAGAGCTTAGTATCTAGTAGGCATTCAGGAAACTAAATGTTTATTAAAGGATTGGCTGAATGAATGAAGGAATGAATAATATCAAACATTTACTGAAATCCATGTGTAAGACACATGGAGAAGTTTTAAATTTAATCAATTTATTGGGTGCCTATAATGTGTATCTTGCCAGAAAAACAAAAAGTGAAGATACAGTTTCTATCTTTAAGTTGCTTTCAGAGGAGTATGGGAAATTAGATATGTACCCAGAGAACAAGGCACAAAGACAATGCAATAGGTGCTATTAAAGTTATTAAAAGGGCTACAGGGTGGCCACAGCCACCACCACCTGGTTTCTAGACTTGCTCTTCCAACTACTCCATTTATGCTGGCCTAGGTAAGAACGAACCTTTTCTACTTAGTTCAGCCAAGATGGCTGTAATTTTTCAGTAGGAACTAACAATAAGAACAAGAAAAGAAAAAACACAAAAGAATTTTTTTAAAAAGACAGAAATTTTCCACCAATAATAACTGAAGCCTAATCAGAGAATTCTTGCTGGATAACATGCCTAGGTCTGAACTTCCTTGGACACTAGATGCCGGTCCTCAGGCCACTCACCTGCATTAACAGACAGGTGTGGCCTGATTTACTTTTCATTCCCACTCACTAGACTGCCTCTATCCCCCTCACTGAGGGACAAGAGCCCTTCTCTTTGTGCCCTCTGGCTTCCCTGATGAACTTTAGCCTGATCTACAGCAGCAGCCTTGGTCCTACCTAGAGAGCACTCTAATTTTGAAACCCTGAATTTCTTCCACTGCCTGAAACTTTTCTCTTTTTTTTTTCTGTCTTTTTTTTTTCTTTTATCTTTTTTGACCTTGCTGGAATATATGCTTTAGCCTGACTTTTGTCTGGGATGGTTCTGCCATTCAGAGTATTGTAATAGTTTTCACCAAGGGTCACATCTGGGACTGGCTCCAACAGCAGGTTCCATCCTCCTGAGGTCTTCCTAAGGTCCACCCTTGCCAAAACAAAAGAAAACAGCTTCTTTTCCCATTTCTTTTTTTTTTTTTTTTTTGAGACAGAGTCTCACTTTATTGCCCAGGCTAGAGTGAGTGCAGTGGCGTCAGCCTAGCTCACAGCAACCTCAAACTCCTGGGCTCAAGCAATCCTACTGCCTCAGCCTCCCAAGTAGCTGGGACTACAGGCATGCGCCACCATGCCCAGCTAATTTTTTTTTCTATATATATATAAGTTGGCCAATTAATTTCTTTCTATTTATAGTAGAGATGGGGTCTCGCTCTTGCTCAGGCTGGTCTCGAACTCCTGAGCTCAAATGATCCGCCCACCTCGGCCTCCCAGAGAGCTAGGATTACAGGCTTGAGCCACCGCGCCCGGCCTCTTTTCCCATTTCAAAGTCCCTTACCCATCTCCTATAGCGCCAGGGGAAGTAGAGATAATTACAACTACGTTTGAGAAAGGAATTTGGCAATATTTATCAAGAGCCCAAGTAACTCTATTAACCAAATGACCTATTCACTTTCAGAAATACAGCCCAGGGAAATAAGTAGAAATGCAAAACAAACAATGCAAAAGAATGTTTATCATAGCAATATTTATAAGAGAGAAAAAACAGAAATAATCCAGATGTCCAACAATAGGGAAATTATTAAATAAATTACGAATCGACCACTAATATAATGTGATAGTCATTTTTTAAATGTTTGATATAATTTTAATAATGTAACAAAATGCTCATAACTAGTGAAAAAATAAGTATACAATGCTATATAAATAGTATGATATTAATAGGTAGAAAAACAGACAAAGAAAAAAGGCCTACTGCAGAACAGGAATGATATAAACACAAAGCCCACCAAATAATCACTCCTTTCCTGGAACAGTTTACCAATTTCCCCACTTCTCCAGGTGCCCCAAGGGTGGATGTCTCCTGAGGGGGTATCTTACAGTACTCAAACTGTTATAGAGTTGTAATGTCTAAGCACCTACAACATATAATAAAGGTCTTCCTCACCTACACGTGGAGTCTCTTACAAGCGGCAGTAAGAGCCATCGTGCCTAACACTGCACTGACTGCCTAAATAATACCTCCACCTACAGTTCTCCCCTTCAAACTAACTCTGTATTTTGTCAATGAAATAAGCTTCCTGTATCATAAGAATCATAGACTCTCTAGCTAAAGAAACTCCTCTACAATCACATCGTCCAACTTCTTACTTTATAGATGAGGGACCTGAGGCCAAGAGAAGTTAAATAATCTTCTTGTATCATAAGAATCATAGACTCCTTAGCTAAAGAAACTCCCCTACAATCACATGGTCCAAACTCTTTACTTTATAAATAAGGGACCTAAGGCCAAGAGAAGTTAAAAGAATAAGCAACCAAATCAGGATCATAATATTAATGTCATTCCTCTCCTCAAAAACCTTCATATAAATTCCCAACTCCTTAGCATGGCATTCAAAGCCCTTCACAACCTGGCCTTGACCTACCTATTGAACTTCATCTCCTCTAGTCTCCCCTGCAACCAACCCCTTGCAAAACCCTTCCTTTGGCAAGGGTGGACCTTGGAAAGACCTCAGGAAGACAGAACCTGCTGTTTGAGCCAGTCCCAGATGTGACCCTTGGTAAAAACCATTACAATACCCTGAAGGGTAGAACCATCCCCCACAAAGGTCAGGCTAAAGCATGTACTCCAGTGAAGATAAAAAGACAGAAAAAAGGTGAGTTTCAGGCAATGGAAGAAATCCAGGGTCTCAAAATTAGAGTGCTCTCTAGGTAGATTCCAATCCGAATGGTTTCTTCTCTATTTCCTGCACTTATGCTACTTGGCCTCATTCTGATGTTCTCCTGGAATGCCCCTCAACCTTCCTCTCTGACCTTTGCACATTTGCACTTTTACTTGTTCAGAAAGCCTTCCCTGGCCAACTCAGCCCATAGGGCAGCTCTCCTGCCTCCAAACTCCCAAAGCCCTCACTGTCCATGACACTTGATGGCTAGTGTTAGAGGGAAAGTTTTCAATTAGCAACAGTTGCACCTTGGATAAATCTCACTGGCTATGACACTGCCACTGCAAAACTAGCCAGTGTCATGTTACATGCATTTCCTGACACTGTGATTTACATGTTTATCGATCTTATTACCTCTCACCCCACCTAGACTTTAACCTCCTTAAAGGCAAGGGCTTGTATTTATATTTCTCCACAGCCCCCAGCTGGACCTAACCATGACTGTGGATGTTTACTGAGCACCTCCAGTATGTAAGTTGCTATTATAGGGGCTGTGCGTATGTTATTTCATTTGATCCTCACGACTTTCTCACAAATGAGAAAACGGAGGCTCAGAAAAGATAAATAAACCATGGAGGTCACACAAGTAAAAAGTGGCAGAGCCATGACAGAATCCAGGTCCCTCAGCCTCCAATACACCTAGAGCCATAAACCATGCTGCCTCTGGCCCAGCTGGTGCCTTGCAAGGGGCAGGTGTGCCGGAACTGCTCATGAACCTATCGAGCCACTCCCAGGGCCAGGCGGAGGGCCAAGGTACACATGACAAGAGAACAGAGCAAACGTGATGCTCCCTTCCTCTGAAACGAACATTTGGGTTTCCCTGGGTTACTGCAAGGTCTCCTTGGCTTCCTGACATTGACTCTTCACCCTGTGCCAATTTAGGCAGTAGCCCCACTCTGTTTCACAGGTGGTTATCTGGGAGCCCTGAGCAAATAAATGGGTGAGACATCAGGAAATGAAAGGCCAGAGTCCTCTGAAGCAGAGTCAGAAAAGTGATTCTTGAGCAACTGCTTCTCTGGGAAGGAGCCCCGCCCTGTGGCCACCCAGTTTCAGCTCCTGTGTTTACCTTTCGGGGCCTGTCAGGCAACTTTGGGGTTGCAGGGACAAGACTTTTGCCAATAAACCCTGTTTAACAGAGCCATGCTGGAAGAAGCCCTGACACCTTGCAAACCACAGGTCAGCAGGAGGACCCGTCTCTGTCCTGACTCTCCCTGACCCAGGGCCACATCCCCATATGCCCAGGTGGACGCACGTCTCAGAAAGTGGGCTTCTCTACACTCGTGGCAACAGTGCCTACTGTTTGCCGAGCACCACACCTGCTGCTTTAAATGTTTTTTTCTCCATTAATCCTTGTTAACATTCTGTGGACTCCACAGTCTAGTGCAATAGTTAAGGACACCTGACTGAGGTCAAACTGTCCATGTTCAGAATCCCAGCTCCACCACTTAAGACTTCTGTTAATGGGGACATGCTGCTTCACTTCTCTGTGCCTCAATTTCCTCATGTGAAAAATGACAACTGTAATAGTGCCTAATCCCTAAAGATGTATGAGGATTAACTGTGTTGATGTGTGAAGTGCTCAATACATTGGCTGTTATAACAATACGTGGGTCTCATGTCCATCCTACAGACTAACAGTTGAGTCTTAGAGAGTTTAAGTCAGTTGCCCAAGGTCACAGAGCTAAGTGTGGATTCAAATCCAGGTCCATTCAGTCTGAGTCCAAAGGCGCTGAACAGCTAGTGGCTGAAGCTCCTCTCCCTCCCTCCCTCCCTTCCTCCTCTACCCTCCCTCTCTCCTCCCCCTCACACTCTCTGTCTCAGGCTGAACAGTACTTAGGGAGCAGCTGGGCTGGTCAAAGAACTACAGTAGGACCCAGGTTAGAATTAAGTTCCCAGGGTCATCTTGGAGAAGTGGAAATGTGTAAGGCTGAGAGCAAGAGCAAGACCCATCTCTACTGAAAACAGAAAATTAGCCAGGTGTCATGCCGCACACCTGTAGTCCAAACTACTCAGGAAGCTGAGGCAGGAGAATCGCTTGAGCCCAGGAGTTGGAGGTTGCCGTGAGCTATGGTGACGCCACTGCACCCTACCCAGGGCAACAGACCAAAAAACTCTGTCTCTAAAAACAAAATGTGGAGTCTGGAAAATTCTCACTCAGCCTACCCCCAGTGATTTTACACAAGTGACATCAGGCTAAAGTGAATATCAAAGGCAGTATTGAAGGCAGAAAGAAGTCACAAAAGGGCATCACGAAGCCTTAGAAGAATGGGAGGTGGAGGGGAGCTGCGTAGCTCTGGTGCCTCTGTGTGGTAGAGGGGACATGAGATTAGTGCATGAGCCTCAGGTGAAAGTGCGGCACCCATTGGTCTGAGCATTTCTTGTGCATCTTTCTCCCTACCCCACCCCCTTAACTATTGCCCAACGCCCTGGTCTGAATGGAGGGAAGTCACTGTAGCTCCGTAGAGACAACTCTGCAGGGCCCAAATTGCCCTGCCACCTCCCTGCTAATGCCATCTCCCTGCTGCTAATGTTCTTAGGAACAGACAAAAGTCCCATTTCAGGTCCCTCAGAGAACATGCACTCAGTCTCCACCAATGGGTGTGTTTGAGGCCATGCTTTTATACCTTGAGGAGCTGAGGGACAATCACAGTTGCCATCCCCACCACATTCCCTGTCACAGTGTTGCCTAAGGAGCCCAGTGTCCTATCTGCCATGGTCACTGTCCCCTGAAAGGGAGAGTCAGAAAGTGGCGAGGGGCTGGACTCCCGCCCCACTCTCCTCCGCTGTGGCACCTGGGGCCACCTGTCTGGTTCTGAAGCTCCCAGAGATTTCCTAGTGAGAGAGGGTTGGGTACTGAGGGCATTAGCCCCAGAAATCCCAGTTCAAGAAAAGACAAACTATTAGTAGTTCCTGAGGGCAGAGATCAGACGTCATTTATCTTTGAAAATTCAGCACCTGGCTCTTGGTAGGTACATGACAAATTTTCATGACATCAAATTGTTTTTAAAGGTTGGAATGCGGCCGGGCGCGGTGGCTCAAGCCTGTAATCCTAGCTCTCTGGGAGGCCGAGGTGGGCGGATCATTTGAGCTCAGGAGTTCGAGACCAGCCTGAGCAAGAGCGAGACCCCATCTCTACTATAAATAGAAAGAAATTAATTGGCCAACTAATATATATATAGAAAAAAAAATTAGCCGGGCATGGTGGCACATGCCTGTAGTCCCAGCTACTTGGGAGGCTGAGGCAGCAGGATT
>VSMD01052256.1:0-18859 GCA_008750895.1 Mirza zaza
AAGAAACATTAAAATATTTAAAAATATTTCAACATTAAGGGATTTAAAAATATTTAAAATTTTAATATAAAAATTTACAGAATCCAACTATTTTCTAAAACATTATTTATTCAATTTCTTTTAAATTTTATTTGTAGAAATTTATGGCATGCAAGTTTAATTTTGTTACATGGCTAAACTAAGTAGTAGTCCATCACTGAAATATCATTGATTATAGCCATTAAGTAATTTCTCATCCCACTCTCATGCCCCACCCTTCCTAGTCTTTATTGACTGTCATTCCACACTCTATGACCATAATGGACACATTATTTACTACCAACTTAAAAGTGAGAATATGTAATATTTGTCTTTCTGTGTCTCACAATTTAAGAAAATATCCTCCAGTTCCATCCACATTGCTACCAAAGACATGATTTCATTTATTTTATGACTGAGTAGCACTCCATGGTATGTGTGTGTATGTGTATAACATTTTTTTTCTCAATCATCAGTTGATGGACACATAGATTTATTTCATATCTTTGCTATTGTGAATAGCATTGCAATAAATATGTGAGTGAAGATATCCATTTTGTAAAATTTTGTATTTCGAATTATTATAGGTACACTATAGTTGTATATCTTTATAGCATACATGTGATAATTTTGATACAGGCATACAATTACCCTGATTTGATTAATTCTTATTGTATGCAGTTTTTTTTTTTTTTTTTTTTGATATAATGATTTCTTTTCCTTTGAGTAGACATCCAGTGGTTGGATTGCTGGACCAAATGATAGTTTTCTTTTTAGTTCTTTGAGAAATCTTTATACTGTTTTGCATAGAAGTTGTACTAATTTACATTCCCACCAACAGTGTATAAGCATTTCCTTTTCTCCACATCCTTGCCAAGATCTGTTACTTTGTCTTTTAATAATTGAAATTCTGACTGGTGTAAGGTGATATATCACTATGGTTTAAATTTATATTTCTCTAATAATTAGTGATTTTGAGCAACTTTCCATGTGCTGGTTGGCCATTTGTAATTCTTCTTTTGAAAAAGGTGTGTTCATCTTCTTTGCCCACTTTTTAAAGGGATTATTTGTGTTTTCTTATGTTGAATTGTTGAAGTTCCTTATAAATTCTGGATATCAGATCCTTGTTTGGCAAAATTTGCAAATATTCTCTCCTATTCTGCAGGTTTTCTATTTATTCTGTTTTTTATTTATTTTGCTGTATAGAAGATTTTTTAGTTTAATTAAGTCCCATTTTCTATTTTTTGTTTTGTTACCTATGCTTTTGAAATCTTAGTCATAAATTCTTTGCCTAGAGGAATATTTGAAAGAGTTTTCCCTAGGTTTTTTCCTAGAATTTTTACAGTTGCAGGTCTTGCACTTAAATCTTTAATATATTTTGAGTTGATTTTTGCATATGGGGAGAGATAGGGGCTTAGTTTCATTCTTCTGAATATGGCAATTTGATTTTCCCAGAACCATTCATTGAAAAACTTGGCTTTTAGTCAGTATATGTTCTTGTCAACTTTATCAAAGATCAGTTGGCTATAGCTATGTAGCTTTATTTCTGGACTCTCTATTTGTTCATTGATCTATGTGTCTATTTTTATTTCAGTACCCTGCTGTTTCTATTTTTATAGCCTTGTAGTATAATTTAAAGTCAAGTAATGTAATGTCTACTTGTGCTTTTTGCTTAAGGATTTCTTTTACTATTCAGATGATTGTTTTGTGGGGATTCCATATGAATTTTAGGAATTTTTTTTAATTCTGTGAAAATTAATAATGGTATTTTGAAATGGATTTCATTGAATCTGCAGATTGCTTTGGGTAGTTTGGTAATTTTAACAATATAAATTTTTCCAATCCATGAGCATAGAGCATGGGGTATTTTTCCATTTGTTCATGTCATTTAAAATTTCTTTAAGCAGTGTCTTGTAGTTTTTCTTATACAGATCTTTCACTTCCCTGGGTAAATATATTCCTAGGTTCTTTGTTTTTTGGTTTTTGGTTTTTTTGAAACTGTTGTAAATAAGACTACCTTCTTGATTTGCTCCTCAGGTCATTGTTATTGGTTTATAGAAATGCTGCTGATTTTTGTGTGTTGATTTTGCATCCTGAAACTTATGGAATTATTTTATCAAATCTAAGAGTTTTTTTTTGGTGGAGTCTTTAGGGTTTTCTAGATATAAAATAATATCTTCAGCAAGTAGGGGTAATTTGAATTTGACTTCCTGTTTTCCAATTTGTATGTCTTTTATTATTATTTTATTTATTTATTTTCTGACTAGCTCTTCTAGTACTATGTTGAATAGGAGTGGTAAAAATGAGCATCTTATCTTGTTCCAGTTCTTAGTGAGAATGCTTTTAACTTTTTAGCATTCAGTTTGAAATTGGGTATAGATATTTCATATATGGCCTCTATTATTTTGAGGTATGTTCTTTTTATACCTAGTTTGTTGACGGTTTTTATGATGAAGGAATTCTGAATTATAGCAAATGCTTTTTCTGTATCTATTGAGATAATGATAAAGTTTTTGTCCTTAGTTCTGTTGGTGTATTTTAGGATAACATACTGATTCTATTTCTTGAACTTAAATCTAACAATACATGATATATATCATTTTTATCACAGTCTTACGAGATGAACTATATTTTATTACCTGAATTAGATTTAGGAATATAAAAAATGATAGTAACATGACATAAAAATACTATAAGTATATGTAGAGTATGGCAACGAAAGTATTAATTATGTTACATGATTTGCAGGGTTTTTGTCTTTCTCCTTTTTCTACTTTCTACAAGTTTTCATTAAGTTTTTTCAATTTTATAACTGTTTTTAAGTCTTTTTATGACATACAGGTGATATGCCTGTTTTCTTGGAATGTTTGTACCTTTTAATTGCAGTTTTATCTGAAAATAATAAGTGCCCTAAAAGATATTTATTTTTCCTAAAATAATCCTCACTGGGGCTTGCCTGCTCTAAACGTTGGCTTTGCTATTCATGTCCTACATAGGCTTTTCTCTCTTTCTGAATAGAATTGTGAAATACACAAACTACTAATCTCTCTCTCTCTCTCTCACCCTTGCTCTCACACACATCCTTTTAAATATAAGTGTGAAATATATTCTATATTTCTGTAAAATGAGTAAAATATTTCATAGGCAGAATTATGAGCAACTAAACTTAAAAATCGTAATGGATAGATGTTTTATAAGAGGTACTAGAGCAACTAAAATCAAGGTAGATTATTTTTTGATAAATATATCTCCTCTCCTAAAAATTTATTACAGAAATAAACTCTATCTCAAAGTCTAAAATATTCAACTAACTCTTTTTTTTTCATTGATTCTTACAACATCCAAGAGCTTGGTAAATTTTCAAGAAACATTTACTAAGTCATTATTGTTAGTAAACTTATTTGAATTTAAGTAAATCCTTCTATGCCAGAGACTATCCTTTAGTTATTTCTCCATCCTCAGAGTGTAACTCATTCTCAAACACTTAGTAGATGTTTTAGTTAAGTGCCTGTAATTAAGTTAACTATTGAAATATACACACTACAGATAACACTTTTAATCAAGGAGAAAACATGCATTCCAAAATTAGATAATACATTCAAAATGTCATATTTACACAGAAGAACTAAAGAAGAATTTTTTCAAATAGTTCTAATATGCTTCCCATTTTCATTGACCTTGATTTTTTCCTAAGATAATTTGTCCCTAGTCAATACCTTTATCTCTGATGTATTTAAATTGTATGTCAAAAACTATTACTCAAATCACTTTTTGTTCAAAAGATGTAAAAGCTGTTAAATTATAAACAAGTTCATTATTCTATTCTATTTTCCTTTATCCATTCACTGGTGAAGAAATCAGGAGGAAGAAAGGTAGCTAAAATTTAAAGAGTGAAATAAATTATGCTTATGATGTACTCATAAAGTTGACAACAAAATGAGATAGTTATAAAAGAACAGTGTTCTTATCTTTTAGTTCAATTTAGATGAAAACTTTTAAAAATGCAAATAGGTAAATGAATTGGGCTCATCTCTTTTTGTGATCATTGCATTTAACATTATTGAATAATTATAGCTAAATAAAAATTCTTGGGCATTATCTCTAAATTCTTTGAGAATGATTCTTTTCCCTGGCTAATTTACTCATATGTAACTAGTTTATTTTGTCTGAAATAAAGGAAAACTGATACCAAAAGATAAAAAAAAAAAAAAAACTCTTCATTTTAGTAACCATTTAAGAAATACTGGATAATTTAGAAAAAGATATTAGAAATATCTCTTTTTCAAATAAAACTAAATATGTCCTACTCTTCAAACATTTATTGGTATTTCATTCTCATTAGACTGTGTCTGTAAGATAACATGGTCCTAGAAAAGTAGCGAGAACAGCTGGTCTTACTGGCTCATGCCTGCAGTCTTAGCATTCTGTGAGGCCTAGGCAGGAGGATCACTTGAAGTCAGGAGTTCAAGACAAGTCTGAGTAAGAAGGAGACACTTTATCTACTAAAAATAGAAAAAAATTATCTGGGCATGGTGGTGTGTGCCTGTAGTCCCAGCTGCTTGGGAGGCTGAGGCAGGAGGATTGCTTGAGTCCAAGAGATTGAGATTGCTGTGAGTTAGGCTGATGCCATGCACTCTAGCTTGGCAAGGTGACAGAGCAAGACTGTCTCAAAAAAAAATATATATATATATACACATATACACACACACACACACACACACATATATATGAAAAGTAGTAAAAACATGTTCCAACCTAGCCAGGATTTAAATCCTTTCTCCAACACTGAATACCTGTGTAATCATCTTTGAATTCGTTAAGATTTAGAGCCCCAGTATGGAGAGTATAATTTTTACATTGTTGGTTTGTTGATCATTATGTATGATTCTCTTGTTTAATAAATGGTAATTTTTATTACCACCAGTAATAAGTACTATATATACAATAAACATTTTATGAATAGTAAAAAAGAATTAATAAATGCCCATGTGTCTGTATATGTATATCGTATATTTATACATATTATTATAAAACTGTATATGTAAAATGTGTTTCACAAAGATCATATTTTCCATATGAAAATATGCGTTCAAATCTGTTTTATAGGATGTATGTTTGCACAGCAATTACCTGAAAATATTTTAGTTACTGTTTTCAATAGTTTTTTTGCTTTATAATTTTTGGCCTTCATATTTACTTCACGCTCTTCACTCAGTGTTGGCTTCTCTATCAGGTAGATTACTAATCAGTTTCTTCCTAAATGACCATTTTCTGCTGAGAGGTCAAGGAAGAGAATCTAGAGATGGCCATTATATTGTCAGGATAGCCAATAGTGATCTGTACTTGAAGAGACATATTGAAAAGTAGGTTTAAAGTTGCTAATAAGTACATGGAAAAAATATTAGACTTTTGATATAAAATATGTATTTTCTTCAAGAATACAAAAGAATAGAAAGCAAGAGATTTAAGCAGTTCTAGATTAAAAGAGACTTAAGAGACCTAATACATATAAATATGAATATTTATACAGATTTGAATAAACTATAAAATTTCACTTATTTATTTATTTTTAATTTTTTTAATTTCAGCATATTATGGGGGTACAAATGTTTAGGTTACATATATTCCTCTTGCCCCACCGGAGTCAGAGCTTCAAGTATGTCCATCCCTCAAATGGTGTGCATTGCAACTATTAGTTGTGAATATACCCATTCCCCTTCCCCCTCCCACCTGCCAGATACCTGATGAATGTTACTACTATATGTGCACTTAAGTGTTGGTCAGTTAAGTCAGTTAATACCAATTTGATGTTGAGTACATGTGGTGTTTGTTTTTCCATTCTTGTGATACTTTGAAGAATGGGCTCCAGCTTCATACAAGATAATACAATAGGTAATTCATCATTTTTTATGTCTGAGTAGTACTCCATGGTATACGCATACCACATTTTGTTAATCCACTCATGTATTGATGGGTACTTGAGTTGTTTCCATATCTTTTCAATTGTGAATTTTGCTGGTACAAACACCCAGGAGCAGATGCCTTTTTTATAGAATGTCTTTTTTTTTTCCTTTGGGTAAATATGGAGTGGTGAAGTTGCTCAATCAAATGGTAATTCTACTTTGAGTTTTTTGAGGTACCTCTGTATTAATTTCCATAGAGTTGTACTAGTTTGCAGTCTCACCAGCAGTGTAAGAGTGTTCTCATCTCTCTACTTCCATGCCAACATTTGTGGTTTTTTTAGATCATTTTGATAAAAGTCATTCTCACTGGAGTTAAGTGATATCTCATTGTGGTTTTGATTTGCAATTTCCCTGATGATTAGAGATGTTGAGTATTTTTTTGCATGTGTCTTAGCCATCAGTCTGTCTTATTTTGAAATGTTTCTGTTCATGTCCTTTTGTGTTCATGTCCTTTTTCTGTTCATGCCCACTTTTTAATGGGGTTGTTTGATATTTTCTTGCTCATTTTCCTGAGTTATATATTGATTCTAGTTATCAGCCATTTATCAGATATGTAACATGCAAATATTTTCTCCCATTTTGTAGGTTATTTTCTCTAGTGATAGTTTCTTTGGCTGTGCAGAAGCTTTTTAATTTGATCAGGTCCCATGTATTTATTTTTGTTGTTGCTGTGATTGCTTTTGGGGTCTTCTTCATAAATTTTATACCATACCTAGGCTAATGTCTATAAGAATTTTTCTACAATTTTCTTCTAGAATTCTTATGGTTTCATGCCTTAGGTTTAAGTCTATTATCCATCATGTGTTGATTTTTATGAGAGGTGAGAGGTACAGATTCTGTTTCAGTCTTATACATGTGGATAACCAATTTTTCAAGCACCATTTACTGATAGGCATATTTTCCCCCAGTATATGTTTTTGTCTGCTTTGTCAAAGATGAGATGGACATATAAGGATGGTTTTATATCTGGGTTCTCAATACTGTTCCATTGGTCTGTGTTTCTGTTCTTGTGCCAATACCATGTTATTTTGTGTACTATAGCCTTGTAGTGTAGCTAGTGAAGTCTGGTAAATTCATGCCTCCCAATTTGTTCTTTTTCCTTAAGGGTGCTTTAGGTATATGAGGTCTTCTCTGGTTCCAAATGAAGTTTAGAATTATTTTTTCTAGATCTGTAAAAAACGATGTTGGTATTTTAATAGGGATTGCATTGACTTTGTAAATCACACTTGAGTGTGTAGTGTAGACATTTTAACAATATTGATTCTGCCAATCTATGAGCATGGTATGATTTTCTATCTGTTTATATCCTCTGATATTTCCTTCCTCAGTGTTTTGTAGTTATGGGTACAGAGATCTTTCATCTCCTTAGTTAAATATATTCCTATGTATTTCATTTTCTTTGTTTATATTGTGAAAGGAAACATTATTAAAAGACACAATCTTGTCATCCATTTTCAAAACCATGCTGGACTATGTACCATGACCATTCTCTTGCTGAAAAGTGCTGAAAACAGTTTATAAAACCAAAAGGAGAAAAACATCTTTATGATTGCATCAAGGCACTTGCAAGGAAACAAGGAATCATAACACCAAAAACCAGTTTAATGCAAGAAAAATGAGAGGTAGCTACTTGCCCCAAAGACATTATAAAACAAAAACAAAACCTGAGGAAATTGAGCATTTAAATGTATGTGTGTGTGTGAGTGTGTGTATGTATGCAACAGGAAACTGAATCAAGGTATTATTGTACAACTTCTAAATACTACTGAGACTCTAAATGATTATAACTTCAGGGTAAAAATGAACTCAACGTAAGAACACATCCCATCATCCTTTGCTGGACCAAGAAAAATTATCTGCCTCAAAATGAAGAGCTAGATGAAATGAAAAAAAAAAGATCACTAAGAATTCATAATGCTAAGCTAGGTCTTAATAGTTCTGCATTCTGAAGTCGATTTTATTTGTTAAAAAAATCTAAAGTTGCAATTATATTCAAGTGCCTCCTTGGTACTTGATAAAAGTAAATGCAAATGAGATGAAGGCACTCTGCATGCTTCAAAGAATTCCCATGATAAAGTTCCATGGAAACTGAGCTCACAGTTAAAATCACAAAACATACAAGGAAACAAGACCATATAAGTGCGAGAGCAACAGAACATCAAATCACTCAAGAAAGAAATATAAAATTGAGTTTAAAAAACTTGATGTGGATTAACTCTTATTATTTATATAGAACAAAAAGGATATTGAAAACACAAAAATTACAATTAAGTATTATAGAAAATTTTTACACAGGTTGCCCAAATGAACTGTGCTTCCTAGTATTCACCTTTGTCTAGTTATCTCCCACATTGACTTTGGGCTTGGCATGTTATTTTTCTGCCTTGTTCAATGGCAAATTACCAAATATAGTACAAGCAGATCTATAATAACATTTGTTTGTTATCAGGATTATTCCCCTGTAGAAATCAGCCTCCATGATGCAAAAAGGCTTACGCAGGACTACTGAGGCACAGAGAAACAGCCAGTGGAATGTGAGAGACCATCTTGAATATTTTAGCATCAGTGAAGCCTCTAGCCAAATGCAACCATATAGAAGACTCTACTAGCCATGCCACATGGAACTGAGCCAAGTCAACCCACAGAGTTATACAATTAATAAATCAATATTGTTTTAAATCAGTAGTAGGCAGATGTTTTCTGTAAAGGGCTAGGTAGTAAATATTTTAGGCTTTGTGGCACATAAAATCTCTTTCCCAAATATTCAATTCTGTCATAACACAAAAGTAGCCATAATCAATATGTAAACAAACATTGCTCTGTTCCAATAAAATTTTATTAATGGACACAAATTTGAATTTTATATGATTTTTACATGTCACAAATTATTCTTTTTTTTATAATCAATTAAAAATTTCAACACCATTCTTGGCTTACAGGTGTGACAAAATAGGTGTTGTGCTTAAATTGGCCTGCAGCCTACAGTTTCTGACCCCTGTTATAAGCCATTAAATTTTGCATTTGTTTGTTACACATCAATAAATAACAGAAACAAAATTGTTACTGGAAGTTGAGAACAGCTAGAACCAGCTTTGCTCATTACGTCTCAGGCCATTAATTCTGTATTTTCATGTCACTTCTATTTGGGCCTTCTTTTGTTTCTTCTTTTTTTTAGTTTAATTTGTGAATTTTTATTTTATTTTATTTTATTTCAGAGTATTTTAGGGCCACAAACATTTGCTTACATAAATTACTTTTGTACAATTTGAGTCAAAGTTAAAAGTGTGCCCATCACCCAGATAGTGTGCATTGATTGTGCCTGTTAGGTGTGAATTTACTTATCCCCTCCTCCCCCTCCCACCTACTTAATTTTCTATGAGTTTTATTTTTTGTATATGTATATGAGTGTGGTTTGATTAGCTCCAGTTTAATGGTGTTTATTTTTTAGCAAAAGTGTAAGATGTTTGGACTTACTGTTAACAGGATGATTCTGGCAGAAGAAATTAAAGGAGGATAAGAGCTGGACAGGAAAACCATTTTTTGGAGGTTGTTGCAATAATCAAAGAAAAAGATATAGGAGCCTAGAGTCATGGAAATAGTAGTTAGAAGTCATCCATTACAGATACATTTTCAAGGTAGCATCAACAAAATATTCAGATGGATTAAATGTTATTAAGGTTTTTGTTTTGTCTCTAAAAGCAATTGGAATGGAGGAATGAAAATAAGTGAATATTGTTATTAATAGTTGTGGGCAAATTTTCAGTTCTTGAATAATAATAAGAGCATGTTAAACTTTCATATCTATCCCACAGGTGACTCTGATGACAGTAAATATAGGTAGTTTATTTGTAGATATGCTATTGCTAAAGTGTGGCCAAATATTAAAATATAAAAGGCAGGAAGACTCTTAAAGAATATAGAAGGAAAATAATTTGATTCTGAGTATGGGGATTTTGCAATCATATATCTTAACTAACTTATAAATGAACATTTTTGAGTATCTATTCAATCCAAGAGAACTTTCTAGACACCAGAGATATAGTAGTCAACTCTTGAGAGAAAACTAACTCTTTCTAACATCAAGAATACCACCAACAGTGGTTGTCATTCATGGTAAATGTACTACTTGTCCATTACTAGAAGAGTAGTGAGAGAATAAAATGGTGGCAGGACACTCTATTATGTATTTCTGGGTCTTAGAGGGCACATCGTGTGTGTGTGTGTGTGTGTGTGTGTGCATGCACACATTTTATGTACGTTTATCATGAGATACATAATATAGAAACAACCTGTGATGGACTGAATTGTGTCCTCCCCCCCCATTCATATGTAGAATCCCTAACCCCCAAAGTGACTGTATGTAGAGATAGGGCCTTTAAGGAACTACTTAGGATGAAATAAGGTCATAGAGTAGGACCCTAATCCAACAAAATTAGTGTCCTTATAAGAAAAGGACAGTAGTAGGCAAATCAGTAGTAGGCAAATGTTTTCTGGAGGCGACACCAGAGACTTCTCTCTTTCACCACATACACTAAGGAAGTGCCATGTAAGGGCATAGAGAGAAGTCATCCATCTGCAACCAGGAAAAGAGGCCTTACCAGAAACCAGCCATACTGGTACTCGTTCACTGAAGTCCAGCCTCCAGAACTATAAGAAAGTAATTTCTTATTGTTTAAGCCACCTAGTATTATGGTATT
This sequence comes from Mirza zaza, assembly GCA_008750895.1. NCBI lineage: Eukaryota > Metazoa > Chordata > Mammalia > Primates > Cheirogaleidae > Mirza > Mirza zaza. The sequence goes on from VSMD01052256.1 coordinate 10,679, forward strand.
CTGTTATGGCAGCCTGAACAGACTAACATACAACTTCAAATAATTTATATTAGGCTATCACTAGTTTATTTTATTTTGTTTCTGTGCCATCTGTATCACTGAGTGTTTAATGCAAATAATAGAATGTAAACTGGCATATTTAGTGAATGTGAAGCTAAAGAAGGGAATGGGGTGCTTACCCAAATATTAGAAAGGGTGGAGAAGACAGACTCTAGGCTGGACTGTGTGAACACTCTGAAAACAGCACACAGAATTGTTGTATGGGGGAGCTAATGCTTGTGAGAATCTAGAAACCACTAATTCACAGGAGTCGTCAGGACTGCTGGTTTTGAGATTACTCTCCCTTAGCTATCTATATCTGGATTCAGAATGCCCGAGACACCTTTTAGCCTCATAACTATGCTGGATCCCCCCATCCTCATCGATATTATAACATTACCAAGAAACTGGAGGCCTAGAACTCTCTTTCTTCCCTTAAATAAATTCTGAAGTAAGTTTTTTTGATGAACTAAAAGTACTCAGAGCCTGAGTTGAAAGGGGGTCACCCAAACACTAGATGCAAGAAAGTGTCACAGTACAGTTTAAGAATTTCTAGCCTTTGCAGTACATGGAAGTCCTTCAGAAGGTGAAAGAGACTTTGTTGTGAAAGAAATTTCACCATACCTACCAATAAGTTAGAAAAATCAAGAATTAATTATGAAATAAAACACTACTGATTACTAGTCGATTTTATGATAGAAATTTTGGGTTAATGTCCAGAGGCAAGTTGATGTTTGGAAAATGGAGAGCAAGTTGGAGACAGGATCGTCTGTGCTTCTGCTCTTAATTTTTATATTGAATTTTCTCATGAGATAAGCAACAGATAGGTCAGAATGCTTCTCTTTCTCAGGCTATCTGGAGAATCTATCTTACTGTCCTGAATTCCTACTGTTTATCTTCAAAAGCATACCACCTTATTAAAATCTGCTCATATAATAAAGGCTAAAAAAGGAAATTGTGGAAATAAATCAGTCAAAATTAATGAATTGCCACCTTAGTTACCTTTTTCATGAATCTCAAGAAAGTGTTATAACTCCTCAATAACATTTATGGTACTTTAAAATGAATAATATGAATTAAATGCCTTCTATAAATAGAGTTTTATGAAGATAAAACTGCTCCAAAATTAATAGAATAGATATTCTAATTTTGTTTTTATCTTTTTTTTTCCTTCATAGAGTGGATTTTTCTAGCACATTTTTACTCTGAACCTTAAACTGTAGAAAGCCTAGAGAAGAGCTTCAGAGTTCTATGAATTATATGACAATGTACATGCTATCGAGTATAAGTTGGTTTTCGACACAGAGGACCACACTTTTGTTAAATCATAATTTGACATCTATAACCTCAAAATACATAAGAATTGCTTATTTATAGAAATCTGTCCAAAAATATTTCACTTCTTGTTTGCAATAAATGACTAATATGCATGCAACTGTTGGTTCTGTGGAAGTCACTTAAGAGGAAACACCTTTTAGTAAGTAAAAGTAATTAGCTTTTATGGAGCTACAGCTGTATGTGATCTTGGCCTCACAAATGGCATTCTCCAACTGAATTGACTGTAGCATCGTGGTGATCTCAATTTATTGCTAAGCTCTTTAGAACTATCTGGTATTTATTAAGTGTATTTTTACATTTAATTTAATTTACATGAGAATTTCACTAGAATAAGATTTTTTTCCAGAGACTTAGAATTAGCCCTCAGTGAGAAGATAACTTCTTATTATCTTTTAACAAGCTTTTTATTTTTTGTGGGAATAGAGATTGAGCATTAGATTATAAGGATTAAGTAGCTAAAAATGCAATACTCACTCCGCAGCCATGAGAGAGAAATTTAATCTTTATGTCTACAAGGAAAGTGTTCCAAAACTCTAAGCAATTTACTTTATTTCTGATATTAGGCTCTGTAAACAAATATGCAATATAATAGACAATAAAGGGGTTCCTGGAATGCCAATATTGAGAATAGAATGTCTTAAAGGAATTTATCTGTTCATATTGTCCTAATTTGATCTCAAGCCCAATATATAAAACTTCTTACTTATTCAAAACAGCTGATAGCATTAAGATTTGTTCAATTCTAATTTTATTTAACTCTTAGTTTTACATACTCAAATAACATGCCTTGAATAATTTTTAAGAGAAAATACAATTTAATTACTAGTCTGAATATGTGTCCTAGATTCAGTAGCTATTAATGAAGCTGATAATTGCTAACACTAAAAGAAAAATTTTAATTATTGGTATTAACTCCAGGTGATCATTTGTATTTCCAATGATGATTCAACTTAGGTCATTTCCTTTATTGATTTCTAGGTATTAGTGACTTAAGGTATTATACCTTTCTTCTTATGTTCATAAATTATTGAAAAAAATAATAATGAAACTTTCTAGATAGTTTTAGAAAGGCCTGTTGACTCGAAGACAGAGTGATCAAATAAATCAAAGTCAACCTGTAGGAAAATAAAATATAGGAATATAAGAAATCACATCTTCACAAGAATTAAAAGCAGAACTAAATTATGATCTTTAGGGAACTCCTATCTTTAGTCAGTATGATTATTTTAAGGTATATTACAATTTGGATAAAGCAGCCAAGCTGTAAAACTTTAAACATTCATTTTGATTATCAGGATTATAATCTTAGAGTTAGTTGTTTCCTTAGAAATACATGATAAATCTATTTACTACAACTCTTTTCAATAGTCAGTCATTCAGTGTTTATATAAATATTTTGGCTATACATAAAATCACATAAAACACATATATAACTTAAAAAATACAGGGATAAACAAAGTGGTTACCCTTATGACTATCTCCTAACTCAAGCAATAAAATTATGATAGATACCTCTAACACTGACCTATGAGCCCATCCTGATCATAACTGTTTCCCTGCCTCCAAACATAAACACTTTCCTGACGGTATTAATCACTTTCTCTAGTTTCTTTATGCCCGTCCTGATATATTTTAAGTATATCTCTATTTTTTAAGACATTAGCTTCAACATTTTGAATCTCTGATATTATGTATCTTTTTCACAATAATCCCAGATTTACTCTCCTATTACTATGAAGATTTGCTATAGTATCCTATAAATGCAGTTAGATGATTTCTTTTCCCATAACACAGACTTTCAAGCAATTGAGGAGTTTTCACAATGTTCTTTTTCCAAAGATAAAATTTATAATTTCTTTAGCCCAGTTCTTCTCAAATTAAAAGTTCCCTTACTGTTGTTATGAAAAACCATCCACAGATTCATTTAACAATGCCTATTATTAGACCTTACTCAAAATCCACTAAGCAAATAAAGTAAATCTCCAAACTAGGGTATAGTTATCAACCTTTTCTTACCAGCTTCCTATGTAATTGTAATGCAGAGTCACTTGTTCTAAAATTCCATGGCTGGGCGACTCTAAATCATAATAAAGATATTAGGAATTAAAATGAAATCTATTTGGAAACCTAACTTATTTTCTTTTAATCTTACTCTTCTTTTTCCTAATGATCTTCTCTATTCTTCTTTCATACATTTCTTGGTTTTTATAAACATTGAAGACAAAGTTTTTTAAATGAAAAAGAAATTATGAGAAAATGTAGATGACAAAGCTTATACTAGTCTGGTCAAAGTTTGCAAAATAGACATTTTGAAATAGGAGAGATAATCTTTCAATTTTTTACCAACTCAGTCATGAGTATCCATTAATATGTGTCCTTGTGACCAAGTACTGAAAAAAATAAATGGAGGCTATTTGGGAGAATTCTGTTTAGAAACTGTGAGAATAGAGAACTCTTGTACTATTTTGCATTCACATATCTAGACATTATTTTTCTTGACATAGAAGTGGCTCAGAACTGATAAAAAGTGGTATTAATAATAATACAACTTATCATAGAACTTCCTCTACTCCCTAATCCAATATCTCTCTCCAGAAAGAGTCAAATGAGGAGAAGACATAAACCCAAGAGAGTATAGTGTCAAACAAGCTGAATATTGGGAATGTCTCAAGAAAAATAATTGAAGTTTCAAATGCTGCTAAACAATCAAATAATATAAAGAGATATAAAAGTCTATCAGATTTATTGCCATGAACAATACAGTGCCCTCATCAAGGGCTGTATTCATATAATGATGAGGGCAGTAACCATCTTGGGAAAGATTAATTGGTGAGTTGGAATTGAGGTTATTTTGAAAAATTTCAGTGTAAGCAAGTATTTTTGTCTGTGAATGTGAGGGGACAGATATCATTGCTAGATAGAGAATGGCTATGATGAGAATTTTTGAATGTTTTTGCTGTCATAGTCATTGCATTTGTGCTATGAAGTATTTACCTTTGTTCATGTATTGATGGGTAATGTCATAGCACAGAATCTCTTGAAGATACAAGAAGGGATGATTGATTGTGTAAGACTCTCTGGAAATGGGAGTTGGGGAAACCACACATCCTTTATTGAAACTGGAAGAAACTGAGAAAGACTGAATAAAAATTCAAATACGTATTTGTGTTTGGAAACAGCAAGAAAAGGACTGTCTCAGTTGATGTTTTTATTTTCTCTGTTAAGTAGGAGGTGAGTTTGTTTGCTTAAAGTGAGAGGTGGGTTTTAGGAAGGGTATGGATATTAAAGAGGTTGGAGAATATTTGAAATTTTTATTGCAATACATGGGATCTTCAGACTGTATTTGGGACAGAGTTGAAATTAGTAAGTTTATGATAATAATAATCTGACCGACTGCATGATTATTTTTGTAAGCCTTACCATAAAGAAAAAGACTAATTGGGTTAATTAACTAAGGGTTTGGATGGACTGAATAAACTACACAATGATAAAATACCAACAAAATATTAGGCAAATAAATTTATGCATGATTTTTTGCAATAATGAATTGCAAGAGTTTTTAAGCAAGCAGGCTGAAAAGAAACTAAATTGTATACAGAAAAAAATGATTAATTTAGTAATTTAGGAGCTATTAATAAAGTGACTTGTGCTCCAAGATGTATTTGATGAAATAAAAGATACGGTTAAACTGAAGTCAAGGCATACTGGGTTCAAGATGGTGTTTGGGTCACTCATAATGGTATCAGCAATTTTGGTAGACAGTAAAATTAAAAGCAATATGATAAGTCTTTATAAAATGAAGGAGAGATGGAAGAATTATAGAAAACAAGGTGATAAAGTCAAATGGGAAGATTTTCAAGAGACAAGGCTGATTTTTCACTTATTAGTTTATTATTTGCTCATTTATTGCCTCATTGGTTTAATTTTTTTCTTTGTTCACTTATTGCTTTAGTTAGGTTACAAGAACTGTAGAAGAATGATTGTCTTACAGTCACAATGAGCAATTAAGATTTACCTCTTAATTCTGAGCTACATAAGTTGATAGAATTAAAATCACTAGTAAAGATCAGAGAAAAATCATGTCTTCATCTTTTCTTTTTCTAATCAAGAGCAAGCTGGAGTAAAAACTTATGTCTTTAATTTATTAGGTACCTTTGCAATTAGGAAGTACACTGTGACACAATTCTAGTATATAGAATGTGGGAGAAAGGAATATATCCTTTTCTAGGCAGGCCCAGGCCATGAACACCTCCTAGGCCTGATTTTCCATGCTAGTTTTACTTTCTGCTGTCTAATGAAATGGAGATTCCATCTAGAAAGATCTTGGAATCTATTTTATATGACAGAGATTTTGTCAAACTGGGTTCTTCAATCACTGCATGGAAGAGGGCCACCTCACTGATCTGTTTTCTTACCCAGTACTGTTGTGTGAACAAAGGGGATTTTGTAGTCCCTCCACCAACACCCAACTTTGCTAACTAATCAAAATGGACATAGAGGAATAGTTAAATCTAGAAACTTAGTTTTTTTTTTTTTTAAGTTCAGTGGATGGAGGGCATGGTGCTTTGGACTTTTGGTGGTATAATCTGAACATACACAACCTAGTAAAATACAAAGATGCAATCCCAGTTTACCAGTTCATTTATCTACTTACATGGGGAGACAGTTGATTCCAGCAACCATAATTCATTAGATATTTAAATCAAATTGTTTATAGTTTTAAAATCAAAATAATTTTACTTTTCCTTTTTTCTATAATAATGATATTATTTTGAATAAAAACAAGACAAAATCATTTGCTTAACCAAGAGAAAGTAGACAGGAAAAAGCAAAAAGGCCAGGTAAAGTGGCTTACACCTATAATATCAGCACTTTGGGAGGACAAGGTACGAGGATTACTTGAGGTCAAGAGTTTAAGAGCAGCCTGGCAACATAGCAAGACTCCATCTGTACAAAAAATTAAAGAAAAAAATAGCTGGGTGCAGTGGTATATACCTCTAGTCCTAGTTACTTGGGAGGCTGTGACAGGAGGATCCCTTGAGCCCAGGAATTCCAGGCTGTGGCAAGTTGTGATCACACCACTGCATTCTAGCACAGGTAACAGAGCTCAACCCTGTATCCAAAAAAAAAAAAAAAAAAAAAAAAAAACAAACAACAAAAAAAATTAGGTACACATACATATTCATTAATTTTACTTATTTGACCTCTTTAGTCTGAACTATTTTAACTTCTTATGTTGAATGTTGGTCTAAGGATCACAAAACCTCCTTTTCAGGTTCTATACAAATGATTAAGCTATTCATTTTGGTAAGTAGGAGTTTTTGCTTTCTATTTATATTAGCCTTTGTGACAACAGCAAAAACAAATGAAGATTTCTATTTTAACATCTTGTTACATATATTTATTGACAAATCTTTCTGGTTGTTATTCCACATAGATAAGGAAAGTTATAAGAATAAATGAGAAAAAACAATTTCTACTGTATGGCTATTGCAGAAAACAATGTCTGTATAAAGGATGGAAAAATTTAAACAAAAACAAACAAAATACATTTTAATACAGATAGTAACTGTATGTGTTGAGAAAATTTATATATTGTTGCCATGTGTCTGAAATATTTGCAAATTTGGGTTGTTGTGATATTGATTGGGATAAAAAAAACTCTTTATAGAGATTAAAGAGTGTGCAATTTTTAATTCTCCCTTATCCTATGTTTTCTTATTTATTTACCTTTTTTATGAATCAATTAATTTTATTTTTAATGGTGCAATCTAATAATACTTCTGATTGTGCTGGAGGGTATAAAATGCAATCACTTTATTTCTGCCTAATAGCTGTTGCAAGGTCTTCTTGTAAACATTGCTTATATTTGTTTGTATACTTATGTTAAAAATTCTAAGCAGAGAATAAGAAATCTTTGTAATACCAAATCCCTAGGTATTTTTCCTTTGAGTCAAACTTATTAAATATACAACATATGCAAATTAAACCCACACAATAAGAATTTGTAAATATAATGCAATCATTTATGTCTCTTAAAATTGAAAATGAATCAGAGAAATTTTCCCTTTAGCAATATTTCCAAAGTCATACTTTATCTTTAATATGAGATACCTTGAACTTTAGTATAAATCTGGTAGTGAGTACCTCTTAGAAACAAGTCCTATAAAAATTTGAGCATACTTTTAGAAATAAAATTAAAATAAAATAAAATTAATGGAGCAATAATTTTAATTTTCAGTCTTTCCTCAAAGAAGTAAAGGACAGTGATAGTAAGTACATAGCATTATAAATAATGCTTAAGATGTAGAGAGTCTATTTCAAAAGCATAAAAAACTACTGTTTTTAAAATGAACATCATCACTAGTCTGAAATGAATTGTTGAAAAGGAATCTGTTCCAAAATTATGGTGGTGTTAGTTAATAGAGATTTAATTAACTCAAGTTCAAGTAGCTTACCTTTTTATTTCTATCATTTATTAAAACTTTATGATATTTTTATCTGTGATAAAAAATATACATGTTGGGTACAGACATTCATTTGTTCATTTGTTCCACAAACTTTGTATTAAGTTTGGATATTTGCCATACACTATTTAAAGTGTAGGAAGAGAAAGAAATTTGTTGAAGAATTCTTTGTCTTTCTGAGGCTTAACTTCTGGTGATATTCATAAAAAACAAACAGGTGAGTAAATAAGTAACTAATATAACACAACATCAAAAATTGAATTGGGAAGAAGGAGCTACTATTTTAGAAAGGAAGCCAGGGAAAGACCTTCGTTTTGCAAAAGGCAAGCAGAATCCC
>VSMD01052257.1:0-21233 GCA_008750895.1 Mirza zaza
GAATCCCACAATTCTTTAATTAAGTTCATTGTCACAGAATTTTAAAGTAGCATTTAGTCTTATGACTAGTTCTGTAGTTCACTGTAAAAATTTTTAAAAATATGAAAATATAGAAGAAAATAAAAGTTATACATAATCCTACCAACTAGAAATAACTATTACTAATATTTTGATGCTATAGTCCTTTAGCTCTTTTTCCCTAAGCAAATATACATATTTAATTCATATTATACATACCAATGTTAAACTTTTTTTACTTACTATATTGTCAACAGCCTTCCATGTTGCCAGTGTTCTGTAACAATTTACATAGAACACTGGTAACATGGCCCTCTGTATCTGTGGGTTCTGAATCCATGGATTCAACCAACCATAGATTGAAAATACTAGAAAAAAACCTGAGATTGGATGAACATGTACAGACTTTTTTCCTTGTCATCACTCCCTTAATCAGTAAAGTATAACAGCTATTTACAGAGCATTTTACATTGTATTCTGTATTTTAAGCGATCAAGTATATGGGAGGACATGTATAGGTTAAATACAAACACTACATCATTTTATATAATTGACTTCAGCATCCGCAAATTGTGGTATCTGACTCAGGTGCTGAAATCAATTCCCCGTGGATACCCAGGGACAACAGCATTCTATTGCATGTATGTGCCATAATTTTCTTACTGTATTCCTTAGCATGTTAAAAAGAGTTTGTTCTATATTTTTCCTATTACATGCATTCAAATTCATTAACATTCTCAGCCGATCAAAATGTAGATAGTCTAAAAGAATTTTAAAATAATCTTTTTGGTCAAAATTTGGTCAAAACTATCATAATGGGTTCCTAGGCAATGCATTTAAAAGATGTGACACAGATGAGGCTGACTAATGGATGGCTGTGGAACCAGTCTCATTTCTTTATGGGTAATTTTACTGTGACAGCAATCTTGACACAATGCTTTCTTTGCTCACTATAAAACTTCCAAAATTCTGTTAAATTGTTAAAACTGTTAAATTCAATATTTAATAGTTCATAGTACTCTAGGCTGGATTTAAGATCCTTATTTATTTATTTTTTGAAGATGGTATCAGAAGTGCCTAGGAAGTAAATTCTCACTGATCACATGGTAGGATTCTAATTTTTAAGTTATCTGTCCTAAATAAGGACAAAATATGTGAATATTTACTTTGGGTTCTTAATAAAGGAAAAGGGTCACGATCTTTCTGAAAGCATGGTAGCAAGTAAATAAAAGGAAGAGATGGGAATACTTTCCTTTCAGGATATCCTAGTACTATGAAGAACACTGGAAGGAGGAATATTATAAGTAGAACCCTCTGAATTTCGTTTCCAAGGCTCAAAAATAATACAAGTTCAAAAACAGCAATTTTTAGATAGATCTGGTTCCACCACAGACACATTTTTACTTTATATCAAAATCTGTGGAGAACTCACATTATGTGGTATTTCCAACACTGTAGTCTAACTGATTGTGTCTAAAATTATTTTATGATATCGTCAATGCCAACCTATCAATAAATTCATAATTATAACATCATTAACATAGTAATGGTGAGGTTAATTTGAAGTATGTGAATTACAGAATATTAACAGAAAAGTCAGTTCATTATATTAAGTTCATATAATAATTTAAATGAAGTTAATCAGGTATTACTTAGTGGATGTTCTAGGAACTAAGCCTAATGAAAAAGGAAAAAAGAATTTGTTTTTATGTTTGCTATTACTATGCAAACAATTGCTTAGCAACATTTGAGATACACAATATTTGGCATTGATTAAGTTATACTTCAGGCACTTTTCTATGTATATTTTTCCTGTAATAACTGATTTAATCCTCACAGAAGCTCTATAAAGTAAGTACATACTATTATTATAATTTTATGAGTTCACAGAAGCTCTATAAGGTAAGTACATACTATTATCATACTCATTTTATGAGTTAAAAAAACCCAAGTCACTAAATTTGTTTCACAAGATTCTTTTTTATTTAATGAATTCGTGTAGCAAACCTCTTCATCAAAGATTACATAAAGGGAAACATACTCTAGTGTACACATTTCAAATTAACTCTTTACAACCATTTCATTCAAAGTGAACTTCTTTTTTAAACTTCAGAAAAACAATACCGGAAGTGTTTCTTACTTTATAGGAAACAGTCTAGCACACATATTTTGAATTAACTCTTTGTAATCATCTCATGCAAAGTCAACATCTTAAAGTGTGGAAAAATAACAATAAAATATGTGGAAATGTCTTCTACTTAATAGGAAGTAACTAAACTCCTGGACTCATTATTTTCAAGTATTTCTTACTGGTTGGGATAAGGATAAAATACTTACATAAATTTTTATTTCTCTAGGAAATCAAAAGACACCACACAAGGATTTCTGATGTATTTCTGGCAATGTTTGTATTACTTAACTAGTACTTGTTTGCATTATTAGAGTTTAGTTACAATTCAACTTTTAGAAAAGATATTGGATCAGAATAAACCAAAATTATTCACAAAAGGAATACTGGTTATTTTGGATATTATATTTTATTCTAATACCTTTGGTATTTTCCCAAATCTTTACTATGTAATTTTACCATGTTTAAAATTCTTAGCAAGAGAATTCCTCCCTAGGAATTTTCCAGTTTATAATCTATAATTATATAATAAAGACATTAAATAAGCACTGGGAAGTCAATATGAAGTCTTTCATGCATATGTATTACTTATGTAATAGAGTTATTCAATTGTTTAAAAATCAGTTTTTTTCTAGCTACAGCAGAACTTTATTTATGACCTAATGGTGCCACCTTGTGGCCTACCTGGGTTTCAAGTTCAACTACAGCATCCTTTATTGATATTTTGTGAAAATCCAGTTATAATGAAGTTCAATTTTCCTTTTAAAAAAAGTTTATCAAGAAAAGTAATAGCATAAATAGGATTCCAGGCCTATTCAGAAACCTAAACCTCATTAAACCCACCTTGGCAGACTTAATTTATATAGGAGATTTAATTTATATAAAGTGCTACTTAAATGGCATTCTTACTTATTCATTTATTCAGTATTGTTTCAAATATAGGAACTATAATTTTTGTAAAATATTCCTTATTTTCTAAATAGTCCACAAAATTTAAACCAGACTTCACCTCAAATAAGTTTGAAGGCATGAAATTAACTGTGTTCTTAGAAGAAACTTAACTCCAGTCATGTGTCACTTAGTGACAGGGACACATTATAAGAAATGAGTCTTCAGGAGATTTGGTTATTATATGAACATCTTAGAGTGTCCTTAGGGGATTCTTACACAAATCTAGATGTGCCTACTACACATCTAGCCTATACATGACCGTATTTCCATGAAATTTTTAAAGCTGGAAGGCCATCCAGGATCATCTAACCCAATCTCATTATTTTATAAGTAAGGACACGGAGAACCAGTAAGGCTATAACTTTACATGCTACCCCTCACCCCTAAGGTTCTAGTCCTATTCATGATTCATGGTGGAAAAATAAAATACAGATACAGAGGTGTGCCACATAATGACACTTTGGTCAATGATGGACCATATATACAATTGGTGGTCCCATAAGATTATAAAATTGTATTTTTACTGCACCTTTTTTATGTTTAGATATATTTAGATACACAAATACTTATCACTGTGTTGCAATTGCCTATGGTATTCAGTGTAGTAACATGCTGTACAGGTTTGTAGCCTAGGAGCAGAGGCTATATCACATAGCCTGGGTGTGTAGTAGGCTATACCATTTAGGTTTATGTAAGTTCACCCTATGATGTTTGCACAACAGGAAGTAGCATAACAACTCATATCTCAGAACATCCCTGTTGTTAAGTGATGCATGACAATATGTCAACTTCAACATAATGGTTTATTTTTCATAACTCCATTGCAATCTGCACCCTTCCATGCTCTAAATTATGTGCTAGATGGGTGCTAGCATATACTGCATCTTTCAGGTGGAATGCACATTCTGGTGACATTGGCTGGATAAGGGCCCTCCTCCCTAGGCTATACAATCCCAGAGAGGATCTAGTAGACTTCTCTGTTTGCGTGCGAAGCTATGCAAATCACTTTAGTTTACCATGATGTTTACATTTATGGTCTGGGTAGATCCTTGAAATTCAGAACTCCTTACATATCCTTATTAGACCTACATCCCACCTCACCCACTCCAACCTCTAGGAGCCCTTATAAATAAGAAGATACACAACAAAAAACAACTGGAGAGCTGACTGAGGAGCCAACTTAGCCAAACAGCCTTTAAAAACAGCATGTTTATGGTACAGACACACAAGCTGAGAAATGGTAGAATGACTCACCATATGGATTAGATATTAATATTTCCTCTTTCTCTCCACTGGAAATAATAAGATTTATTGCTGAGACCTTTGGTAGGAAGGAAATAATAGTTTTATAGCTAAGAGAGTTGAGGAGTATCTGAGGCTTTAAAGGGAGCCTTTGGTTCTTTTCTTGCTGTCTCTCCTTTGAACCTATTTTGGGGAGGCATCTTTTGATACTCAGAGAAAAGAAAGTAGGGAGCATACACTTAGAAATGGGTCAGCGTTCAAGAAAGAAAAATAGGGACTCCCACTTCCCCAACGTTTTGTAGCCCAGTTTATAAGGACAAAAATAAGTAAAAGATTACAGGCAGAAGTTATATGTTTTGGCTGGAATTTTCCTCATGCTGCCACTTAGGAACCTAAGAGGTGGGGCAAGATGCGGGAAATGTAGATATTCTAAAGCAGAGTGGCATCAGCAGTCCTGATGGTTTCTTCAGTAGAATAATAATTTTGAGAGGAAAACAATAAATTATAGCAATCCTCTTTTTGATTGAGACCTGGCCCTACAGATAAGCCTCTCCTATTAAAATAACATATTTGTGAGTTGGCTCACTTACATCTATGAACTCAGAGAGTTCTGGGAAATCTTTCAGAAATGGGAATAGAGGACAAGTCCCTATATCAGTTTCCCATGGAACTATTTTTACAGACTGCCCAGAGACCTACCAAAATGGTCAGTGACTATGGATCTCAAGTTTTAACAGCTAAGTGGTTTTTCCAGATTTGCTGTTTTCCAGAAAACATTTCTTAAATAATTTTTTTTTTTTAAAAAAACAATGTCAATTAAATTTTCTTGCTAGTTCTGGCATAGACAAACCTTATTTTCCTTCTGGTTCTTAATCTCTCAGTACTATTTAATATTTAGCATTTGCTCTATAACAAATACTAAGGAGATTTGGAATAATATGGTAAATGTCTTCACTTACAGAGGCACTATAATATTGTTAAGAATTTTTAAGTTTGAACAACTGGTACCTAAAATTTTTATCCTTGTACTCAAGATAACTACATTAAGTAAAGATAATTATGATAGGAAAATTGTTCTTTAAAATGCTATCTAAAGATAATGACTTTATAGTTTCAAACAATAGACAGGAGAAGAACTTCCTTGTATTTAAATAAATAAAACAAATTAGACTCTCAGAATTCACAAGCTTTGGATTTGGGGAAATGATCTATAATACGAAATGCTTGGTATCTTAAACTATAGAGAAGTTAACAGACACAGATACAAAAACAAATTTAAGGCCAACTTTTAGGTTCAAGGTAACTATTAAATTTACCACTAATATTTTAGCATGTCTCCCTCAGTGATACAAATACAAATAAATCTAAAGTACTTTTATCCAAATACACTGTCCTTTCATACCACTTCTCTTCTATCTCCTCTGGCCCAAACTTTAGTTTTTAAATTATATTTTATTAGATGATTTCAGGTGTGTAACTTATCACCTATAAAAGATTAACCCAAGAGTTCCACAAACTTCTTAATGTCAAATATTAAACACCTTTCTTTCTACTTTACTTCAGTTGCTCTTACTTGGACTTTGTACACTTGGGACTTAGTTCCACCACCCAGATCTTCACCCACAACTACCTTGGGATCGTCCACCTTTTCTACTCCCTCATACCATATGAAATGTGTCTCCTTTATGTCTCTCAACCTCTCCTTTACCCTCCTTTTGGCCATCCCAAGCAGGAAGCTATCTGTCTACACAGTTGTCCCTAACACTCTTCAGCCAGCTTCTGGTCTTTTAAAGCTCAAAGCAGATTACTCTCCTTCAACCAGGGAAGAAAACGCCTCCCCTGTCCAGGGGACCAGGACATGCAGAAGCAACCACAATGAGCATAAGGTGGGGGAAGGGCTAAGCTGCTAAGGGGAGGAAGACTATAATCAACATCTAGAAGGAATTGAGAATTGGATCAAATCTTGGTGTCAGGGTTCTGCTAACCCAAAGGTACCACTTCTGTCTCACTCTAGACAAGGCTGAAGCTAGGAAAAATAATCAGTTACATGATCCTAAGCCATAAACAGCAAAGGAAGACTCAAGGACTTGAATCAAGAGATCTATGCTCCGTGAATTTATCAAGAATTATTCTTTATGACAGGCACTAAGTACTAGATACCAATCAAAAGATTTGTATCATAGGTTCTGACTATCATTTTCTAGGGTACTATCTTGAGTCACTGAACTCTTAACAGTCACAGTTTCCTCATTTGCAAAATTGGGATAATGATATCTGCCTTACCTAATTAATAGCGTTTTTGTACAGAAGAACTTTAAAAACTATAATGCAAGATACAAATATAAAATGCTATTTTTTTCCTTAGCTTCCCAGTAAAAATTCCCCTTAAAAAAACTTCCCCTTGAATTAAGGGTAAAAAAAGTTCCGTATCTTGGTAACAACAGGTAAAAAGATTTCTGCTCTGCAGGAGGTCAGCAGCAATGTTGGGAGCAACTCCTAGAGCTTGGTGCTCTGCAAGGACAGAGAAATAATAAAAGTACTGTATGCCGGCGCGTACGCACACACATGGGGCAGTTCTATTAAACAGTGCTATATGGAGGCTGTGGCCTCAATATCACATCTAAAACCAAACACTTTTCAAACCAATGGGAGAACATTAAAAAACAAACAAACAAAAAAACCCAGAAACCAAACCCAAACACTCCATACATACACCCCCAAAGACACTTTTCCAAAATTCTCTACTAATACCTCCCTAGTAAGCCAGGCTTCAAATCATCCTTGATGCCTTCTTTTCTCTTGACACTGAATCAGACAAAAAATCTCAGTCAATTCTTCCTTCTTTCATTGTCTTGCAAAGTCTTTTTCCTTTCTAGTCTCATTGTCTCCACTCTTAATCCTTGGTCTAACAATCTGATACATAAAGTTTTTCAGTGTCTTCCTAATTGGTCTGCCTCATTCTCTCCTGTCGCCCCTTCCCCAGCTAATCTACAGTAGGTTACCATGTACATTTTATCACCCCACGCTTTATGAACATCATTTCCAAGCTAAAAAAAAATCTTTTAGTGGCTCCCATAGTCCAGTCATGACCATCTACCTAGCCTACTATAATAAACTCCTAAACATTCTCCACTTCCACTTTTGTCTCTCTACAATCCATTCTTCATATAGGAAAATAAAAATCTTCCAAAAACATAAATCACTTCGTGTCATTCCCTTGCTTTAAATATGTCAATGGAACTCAATGCATTTAAAATAACACCCCAAAATAAAGACATATACCAATGGAACAGAATGGAGAACCCAGATAAAAAACCATCTACCTACAGCCAACTGATCTTTGACAAAGCAGACAACAACACACACTGGAAAAAAGAAGCCCTATTCAATAAATGGTGCTGGAAAAACTGGATAGCCACATGCAGAAGAATGAAACAGGACTCCTATCTCTCGCTACTCACAAAAATTAATTTGAGATGGATAAAACTTAAATGTAAGGTATGAAACCATAAGAATTCTAGAAGAAAATGGAGGAAAAACTCTTCTAGACATTGATCTAGACAAATAATTTATGACTAAGACTCCAATGGCAATTACAGCAACAACAAAAATAAATAAATGGGGCTTAATTAAATTAAGAAGCTTCTACACAGCTAAGAAATAATCAACAGAGCAAACAGACAGCCTACAGAATGGGAGAAAATATTCACAATCTACACTTCCAATAAAAGGCTAATAACTAGAATCTACAAAGAACTCAAACAAGTTAGCAAAAAAAAAATTAACAACTCCATTAAAAAGCAGGCAAAAGACATGGACAGAAGTACTCCATGTAAATTTGTAACCTTCAATACATTTATTAAAAACCAAGAGTAAACATGAGTTATGAATACAACTCCTATTCTGGAAATAGGAAAGAATAGGAAAAAAAAGAACATATCAAACTTAAAGTATAAAGAAATGGAAGAACAGAAATCAACAAAAGAGAAAACAAATGCAACTGAACAACTGGTTCTTTAAAAAAACATTAAATAAGCAAGCCTCTATTAATAATGATCAAGGAAAGAAATAAAACAAGAAAAAACACAAGTAAACAGCATCAGGAACAAGTAGGGAGACAATATAGACATAATAAGATTTATTTTTTAATCATAAATATATATAATGAATTTTAAAATTAAGCAGCTAAAAATGATTATTATGTCACTTTCTGGGGTCAAGAATATGAAAGTGGCTTAGCGGGTGGTGCTAACAGAGTCTTTCATAAAGTTACAGTTGAAGATTTCAGTGGGGTTATAGTCATCTAAAAGCTTGATTAAGTCTGGAGGATCTTTTTCAGGACACTCACATGACTCTTGGCAGAAAGCTTCATTTCCTCACTGGCAATGGCAAGAGGTCTCAGTTCCTCACTGCACAGGTCTCTCTGTAGTACCCCTTGAGTGTCCTCATAACATGGCAGCTAGTTTCTCTTAGAGCAAGTGACACAAATGACAATAAGGAGAAATCTGCAGTGTCTTTTATGATCTAACCTTGAAAGACATTTGTACCATATTCTGCTTGTTTGAAGTGAGTTAATAAATCCAGTCTATATTCAAGCAGAGGAGACTTAAGTTCCACCTCTTGAAGGGAGGTATATCAGAGAATTTGTGGGCACAGTTTTAGCACATTGACTGCCTCGATAGAAAAAAAATTTTTCCATGAGGCCACAGTATTTTATTACGAAAATAGAATAAAAACTTTGAAAACAAAATGATCCTTTCTAATTTAATAAAAAATTTGTTATTTTTTGTTTTCTGTGAGTTACATGTAACTCATGCGGCGCTGGAATAAATTTTTACACTGCACATCACTTGAGTTGTATGTGACTACTGTATGTATCACTTGAGTTGTATGTGACATACTGAATTTGTTTCAGAGGATCTGTGTAGTAAACTTTTTTAGTCTTCGTAAATTTGCAAATGGCTTTATTTTGATGTCACTCTCGAATAATATATCAGAATCAAGTGGGGATGTAGTTCAGAGCCAGGTCTTACAAAAGGTTAGTTTGAGCTCTTGTCTGTGACAGTGAGGCTATTACAGATCCAATCACTGAGCCAAGCCTGATTCAGTTTCTGACTGTGAGACTGTGTCTGTGTCCTCCTACCTTGCTAGGTCCAGCATCTTTAAGTCATTAGATTCTGGCAGGAGTCAACAGCAAGTTTTATTTGGCCTCCTTTTACACTTAGGGAATTTCTACCCAAGGCCCTGACTTCAAGCCATATGCCTTACTCCATTCCTTTGTCTTGTGTGATGTACTTTTAAGCATCATCTGGCAGGAGCCAAATTCCTGGCTGCCACTGCCCACCTCCAGAACAGCTGTAGCCCCACTCATACTTTGTGCTTCTACTCTACAGAGATGTTTAACTTATTTATTATTCTGACTATACTTTTTGGCTTTCTCTTTTTATATTTTATCAGTTATTGCCATATGCCAAAACATGAATTTAACATACTATTTTGACTGAAAATCAACTGTGTTTCTCATTTCCTCAGATGCCCAGTGCCTATCTAGAATCCATTCCTACTTTTTCTGTCCCACTGGTACCCAACTCTATTACTCTTTGCTGCTCATATGCTTTGAAAGGGTCCTGACTACTTAGAGCAATGTAACATATTACATCCCCCTATCTGTAAAGGTTTATTTAAAGGTGAGCAAGTGACCACTCCAATAAGATTCTTTGCTTAGAATGATAAAGCAATCCATACTCATTTTTCCTGAAAATATGGTATGTAAACAGGACATCTAAAATTGCTTCAATCATTTTGATATATATTTCATAGACAGATAGGAAGTACACAGAGTGAGGCAGAACAGAGAAATAGGGTCAAGCCTTGATGAAACCTGAAGCTCATTCTAACTCTGGACTTTTCATATATAGGCATCAATAAAGTCTCTTTTTTAACAGTTTAAATTAGGTTTTCTATAACTCGGAACAAAATACCTAAATGACATAGAATCTGAAGTGATCGCTACTATTTGATGCCTACTGTTGTATGTTTCTGTCATTGCTTTCTAAAAAGGAAAAAAAATATTGCTTGTGTTACACGTTTCAAAGGAAGGGTGGGGTGCAATGATATCTCTCTTTGAAAAAGAGTTGATTTAAGGCCTAAGAAATCTCATGCTTAGCAGAAAAGATTGAAAATTGACAGAGCTGGATGAATTGTAGAACTGACTAAGGAGGTAAACTAAAGAATAAGTTGAAAGGATATTCTGAATAAATAAGTAGAATAAAAATAAGCTTATTGTGCAAAAACCCTTTTATAAGCAATCTATTGTTTTTGCTTTAAGAAAAAACTCAGTGTAACAGCCAACACAGCCAAAAGATGGGGAGAGGGCAAAGAGATAGATTTAAATTAAAGCAGTGCCATTTGGCTGCTGGAAAAAATTGACTGATACTAGGACTAGCATTGCCACCAAAGTAAAAAATACCTAGATAAATTGTTCCAACAATGTTGCACTCAGGACATTTTTTAAAGAAATTAAGCTTTAGGCCAAAGGAAAAAAAGACATCATAATGTAATAAGAGAAAATATAGGTTATTTGACTAGTTTTAATATGTTTAATTTTAAAAGTAAAATACAGCAGAGTATCTTATTTCATAAAGACCCAATGTGGAAAAGGAAGCTAAATAAACCATTTGACTTTACATTTTTATCTGACTTGGTACTATTCCTAAATAATAATGTGCACAAATCTTTTAACTGATTATACTCATCAATTTATTAAAAGCACTTACCAGATAGTTTATTGAATGAATGCAAATATCTGTATACGATTTCTTTGGCATATGTGTGTTTAGGGCCACATGACAGCTAGAGACAAGAAAACTATCCATTTTTTAGTCAAATGGGTGTATATTTCCTGCTTATTGAACATGTTTTGGTCTTGGAATTGTTTCAATTCTCTAACAATGTACTGGCAAGTCAGAAGTTAAATTATTTAAGGCTTCTAAACACTGACTTGGAGGAAGTGCTAACAATCTTAGTGAACAAAGATAAACTTCGGAAAACCTGAACAGCACTAAAAAGGAATAGGCATCTATTTTACTTGGAAAATAGCTATTCCTTTGTAATAGATTTTATTTTAGATACAAAATTTAAGTTGATAATTCGTAGGTCTGTTTACCAGTTTGGGAAAAAAGGTAACTTAGCACAAAGATATTACATAACCATAACTTAAGTTCTAATAATACTGAAAATGATTTTAAATAGGTAAATCTTTTACAAACACCACAATTGTGTGCTTTTGGAATGCCTACACAAAATCCAATTCTCTATTTTCCTGACAAGAAATCTAGCAAATATCTTTAGTAGAACGGTAGTGGTATGACAATTCAATATTATAGTGACAGTTTTGAAAGTTGACACGGAGTCAATAAAACAATTATGCACCATAAGGGAAAAGGTGCATTAGTTCTACATGGAGAAAAGCACACCGCTGAAAATTATTTACCATTAAGAAACTGAAAAAAAAAATCCAGAAAATACGGTGCTTTCAGGAATATAAAAAAATTAAGAACTCAGCATGAGGAATGGTGCCTGACAGGATTGCTACAAGGATTAAATAAAAGTACTAGGTATTAGAAGCACCGGGCATATGTCTCACATATAATAATAAGCACAACAGATAGATAGCTATTGCTATAATATAAAAATAATCCCCACACCACTGATATTACAGCTCTTTAAACTAAGAAGCTCCCAAGGACCACTGTTACTTTTTAAAGAGTGAGAAGTGTTACTATCCAGTGGTATATTTTTACCTCATTATGTTCTGTAGCCAATTCTGAACACTGTGGAACGTTTTAAGGAATAAAATGTCTTTTTTTTTTCTCGAAGCACAGCAGTGTTGGAAAATCTGGAGAGAAAACGATCTGCTTCTTAGCATCACGTATGAGGCAAGAGTGGAAGTTTGTGATTACCTGAGCCCTAAGTGGACAGTGTGCAAATCCTGTTTTTTTTTTTAAACACAGGCACCACCCGGAGGCCATGTGTCACTCTGGACAGCTCACTCGCCTCTCGACAGCTTCTACCGACGCCCAGACTGCGTGCGGGCTGCTTTTAACCTGCCAGTACTTTCCACGCGAATGCTGCGAAAGCGCACGTTTGGCCCTGGCCTTGTCCGACCCAGACGTGCGGCCCCCGGGGCTTCCGCGCTGACCCCCGGATTAACCGCGAGCAGGCGCGCCCGGCCGCGGCCCGCTAATCCAGGCTGGCGCCTCCGGCGGACAGCCACGGTCTGACCCTGCGAAAGCAAACGGGAACCCCCGCAGGCCTTTTCCCGGCCCTCACGAGCAGCACTGCCCGCGGGGACGCCACCTCGGACCCGCGGCCGCTTCCTCCGCCCGGCTCCCTCCGGCCACCGCGGAACGCGCGGTGGAGCCCCGGCGCCCTCGCCCCGGCCCAGGGGGCCTCCGCTCTTCAGGGCCGGCAGGGGCAGTCTCAATGCCTCCCGCCCAGGTGCTGCCCACGGGCCCCGGCCCAGGTACCTGCGACTCAGACGCGCACCGGCGGCGGCGGCGGCAGCACCTCCCGGCGGCGACGGCGGGCGGAGGGGCAGAGGCCGGCCACTGGGGCAGTCGGAGCCCTCGCTCGGCCAGAGCGGCCTCGCGCCGCGGCGGCCGGCGCGCCCCCTGCCGCTGGGCGGTGCGCACGGCAGCTCGGCCTGCTCTGAGTCAGAGACTCAGGAGGAGCCCGCTCTGAACCAGGGAAAGTACCCAAACCGCAGCTTGCCGAGAAGAAAGACAGCCTTTATCCCATCCGAGTCCGGGAGCATTTGCACTTTTCACGTCCCTTTTTCTATATACACATCCCACCCCCTCAGCTACAGAGACGCTTCAAAGGCAAAGCCAGTTTTACGGTGCTATAGGTATGAATTAATATTAATAGCTGCTGGCTGCTAGGTAGATATCTATACAACCCAAATTGACGTCCTGGTAACCGCAACTAATGGCTGACTGCTCTAATTCTATTAATAATATGACCCCTCATTTATATTTTTTCGAAAACTGGTTGAATATTTACTTTCCGCTTTGTAGGATTCCTTGACTTCTTGCAACATATGTGCAGCCGGAACTAAAAATGTGGTGGGAAGCTCATTTACTGGAAACATTCTTTCATACGAAACCTTTTTTTTGTTTGTTTTAGTTCACCAACTCCAGTTCTACAGCCAAGACGACTTCCCCTGCACAGTGAGGGTCCCTCCTCTGAATTCTAGCACCACTCACCTGGCCAAGCCACCCTTTAGATGTCTCCTGCCCATCCTGTCAAGGACCATACACTCTGCTCGGTCTGACAGTTTGTTCTTGGTAATGTTATGTAAATATTTACGATGATTGCCAAATTAGAGGAAATCTCTATCAAATTCTTTCATATAAGAATTATAAAATCTCAGGGCATTTCACATTTTCTTGTGCAGTGACTAACAAATATTGCTCTTTGAATTGATGTCCTCCTGTTGGTTGTGTATTAAGTTTATATAATAATATCTTCACTGAAGCCTGTATATTGTGTCAGATCAGCAAGGAATTGAAACCTTTTCCCAACGTATTAATAATGATTTACTCCTCTTCATTAATTGGCTTATCAAACCAATTTGAGAGCCCATTCATTACTTCTCTTCTAATTTTTCTCTTCTTCTTCATGAATTCCTACTTTTGCTCAGTCTGAAAAAATGTAGGGACTGTGAACACAGCTTGCTTCAAATGTCCTCCTGCCTCAGCCTTCCAAGTAGCTGGAACTACAGGAGAATGCCACTGAGCCTAGTTTAAGATAGCTTTTTATTTTCTGATAAGATTAAAGGAATGAACTACATGCTGCACATATTCTATGACTCTTTCATGTCACCACACCTGGGGACTTTGACACAATGGATATTAGTAGTAGTCATGGAAGCCATTCCTACACTCCAGCAATAACTTAATGCTGCATAGAAGTCACCATGAGCCACATGAATGAATATATCCCACTAAACACATACCAAAGTATCCCCCAACTGCATTTCTGCTTAGCCAGATCCTAAAAATGCCTGTAGCCCCTGCAATGTTAGTCAACCAGGAGAAGTCTGAGTAGAAAGAGAAAGCAGTCTTAATCAACTGTGGTTACTTTATTCTTTTTTTCCTTTTCATTTGCACAAATTTAATTTAGGGGCAATTTTGTACAATTTTATTATATGCATAGATTTCGTAGTGAGTCAAGTCAGGCCTTTTGACCAAATTATATACATTATACCCATTTGTAGTTAAAGTATTTTCATTTTGCAAACTTTACAAAACCAAGACAGAGTGAACATATTTCTAGACTGCCTCCCAGGGTCTTGGAAGGGGCCTGTACAAGGGTGGGGTACAATTTTTGCTATAACAAATTACCGTAAATTTAATTACTTAAAACAACACTAATTATCTTACAGTTCAGGAGGTTAGAAGGTCAAAATTAGTTTCACTGAGCTATAATCAAAGTATAGGCAGGGCTATATTCTTTCTGGAGGCTCTCTGGAAAATCTATTTCCATGCCTTTTCTAGCTTCTAGAGGCTGCCTATATTCCCTGGATCGTGGCCCTTCCTTCCATTTTCAAAGCCAGCAGTGTAGCATCTTTTCTCTCCTCTGACCTCCACTTCCATCCTTGCATTTTCTCTAACTGTGACTCTCCTGCCTCCTTATAAGGACCCTTGTGCTGGGCACATATGGATAATCCAGAATGATCTCCCCATCTCGAGAACTTCAACTTGATCACATTTGCAAAGTCCCTTTCACCATGCAAGGTAATGTATTCATAGGTTCTGGAGAGTAGGAGATGGAAATCTTTGAGGTATTGTTATCCAGCATACCACTAGGCCCTGAAGCTTCAACTTCCTTCTATTCAGGCAAATCTGCTTCTTCTTCCTCATTACTAAAATCTATTCGGTCCTGAGTTCTGATTGTGAGAGTTCCAATGGGGTGCGGGATAGAGGGTATACCTGTAATTACAACTGAAATGAGTGTTGCAAAGGAAAGAGGAAAGATAGTCTGAGAGCAAATAATAGGGGACCTACTTTAGATAGATAGAAGGGCAACAGTGTTTTTGAATAAGTGATATTTAATCTGAGACTCAAAGCATGAGGAATTACTAATGCAATGAACAAGGGAAGTGTGCTAGACAGAGGAAAGCACGAGTAGCCTGCAAATGGTGAGGGCAGGTCAGTGTGGCTGAGTTGTACCTCTACCATTGATTCCTTAGCACTACCACGATGACTAGCACATAGGAATATTAGCTTTGTAGTTCTCAACCCTGGCAGCACATTGCAATCACTGCAGAAACTTAAAAAACACTGCCGGTACCCAGACCCTAGTCAAGACCAAGTCAGAATTGCTTGGAAGTAGGGCTTAGGCATTAGTATTTTTAAAAGCTGCTCAGGGAATTCTAATGTGCAGCCCAGGTTGGATTGAGAACCACTGTATTAGATATGACAGAGAGAGTGAATGAATTAATAAATGAAATGAATCATTTGCTTTGGGTAGGGTTTTCTTTTTAGGAGGTTTTCTTCTCTTAGGGAAAAGAAAGGTTTTGGCTCTATTGGTTATATATTCCTATCCAGTCTGAGAAAATGCAGAAAGACTTTCAAAAACATTATAATTGAATGCTTAACAGAGGAGACTCAAAGTGATATAGCAATCACCCCAGTGTAACTACTCTTTGTGGAAAAGAGATGTGGTCAGAATAGAGAGGTGTTTAAAAAACTTATCATATCATGAAGTAAGAGGAGTTTCTACCTTCCTATTCCAGAGCCTGTTTTGTTTTTTTGTAGTACTAATGAATGACCGTGAGAGGGAGACACACTCCTGAAAAGCGTGGCTTCCACAGGTCTCCCAGCTCTCAGGCCAGACTAGCATGAATCAGGTGTTTAGACTACACTGTGGGTTTCCAGGTCCTAACAACTCAATGAGTGAACCAAGGATATGAGACAAGCATCACACTTATCTATACCAGAGTTAGATTTATCTATATATAGCAGAGTTAGATTCATTTCAGCTCCCCTATAGTTTTAAACATTTAAACCACCAGATAAAAATGAAGTGTGTATGTATGCCAGACATATTTGCAAAACCATTTGAGGAAAAATTTGAAGCTAAGAAAATCATTTCCTTGGCTGGGCAAGGTAGCTCATGCCTGTAATCCTAGCACTCTGGGAGGCCAAGGTGGGAGGATCGCTGGGGATCAGGAGTTCAAGACCAGCCTGAGCAAGAGCAAGACACCGTCTCTACTAAAAATAGAAAAATTGGCCAGGTGTGGTGGTGGCACCTGTAATCCCAGCTACGGGGTGCGGGAGGGGGGGACTGAGGCAGGAAAATTGCTTGAGCTGAGGAGTTTGAGGTTGCTGTGAGCTAGGCTCTCTAGCCCAGGTGACAGAGCAAGACTCAGTCTCAAAAAAAAGAAAAAAAGAAAGACAATCGTCTTCTTTAGCCACTGGCACAATTAGAAAATATCCAAGCAAATCTTTCAGAAAGGGAAAGATTTTTGTTAACTGCAACGTAAACATCTTAGATGTCCTTGAATTTCTTGAGTTACCAAGATAACAGTTGGACTCCTGGAAAGAAAAAGAGTTTGGCTCCTTGCTGCAACACCCATTTGTTGTTTTTCTTTGCACTTACCTACACACGCCTGAACCACACATTTTCACACAGCCATTGGGTAAAATAATGTATGTGATAGGAATGTATATAGGGCGTAGCCCTGATTAACCTTTCCCCTCAAACGTTAAGCAACTGAACATTGCAAGGAGATATATTTTGCAAAGGTTTAAGAAAATGCTGTGCAAAGCCCATAAAGGTGACCAGTGAAATTCCGGTTTCAGTCAGAGAAGCAAAACTACTGTGAGTGTTACAGGATAACAGATTTACTCTAGGAATTCCACTTACACAAGGGTGGCAGGAGTCCAGAAGTGAAGGTTTGGAAGGGAATACTGGAGGATCAGGTAAAAAGTCGCAAAGTCCTCTGTGTGAGGATTCTGGGAAACCAAGCATGACTTGGGTTTCCACCAAAGTGGGAGCACGGATGAGGAGCTGTCGCCTCTGTGGCACTACTGCTTCTCTGAGCCCCCCACCGGACAGCTGGTGTCTGGTCTGGGCTCTGGTGGAAGCAGCTTATGTACTCAGAGAAAAAGGGAAGCCATTCAGTGATGTAGAAACTGCGAAAGAATGCATCCTCAAAGTTGTAGGATGCTTATACCCTGATGACATTTCGAAGTACAAACAACTGCCTCTTTTAAGGAGAATCATAACTGATTGGCAGCATGAATTAGCCTTCAACTTAACAGAACAACTTCGTGCAATACTTCAAGAGGAAAATATATATTATTCAATCGCTTTGGATGAATCAATTGATACTACTGACTAGGTGCAGATTTTATACTTCATTAGGATCATAACAGAAGATTATTTTTTTGCTGTGAACAGTTACTTGCTTTGGCCACTCTTGCAAATAGAACACAGGGGATAGATATCTTCAACAACTTTCAAGATAAATGTGAAGTTGGATTGAGTTTGGTAAATTTAGTGAGTATATGTACAGACAGTGCACCTTCCATGACAGGAAAACATGAAGGGTTTATCGCACAGATAAAAGAAGTATTAACAGATCCAGGTGCTGTCATATTTTTTCATTGCAAAATCTCTGTGCTAAAGCTACTTTTAAGTGACACATTATAACAAGTTATAAGTATTGTTAACTATATTAGTGCAAATGCAACATGACATTGTTAGTTTCCTAACATGCTAAAGTTGAAGGATGAGGTATATTCAGTGTGGATTTGCCATATCATTCTAAAGTGTGTTGGCTATCATAGGGAGAGGTGTTAGCCAAAATTTTATCTCTGTGAGAATAGATAGTTAAATTTTTATGAAGAATAGAATCAGCAATATGAATTACTGAAAGAAGATTTCTATGGGAATGCAGCATTTCAGTGTGATATCATGTCAAATCAAAACGACTTGAATATTTCTTTGCAAGGTAAAACTAAGTCTCTATATGATATGTGGCAAAAAAATCCAAGCATTTCCAAAAAAAAAGCTATCTTTTTTCAAATCACTTCTTATTCAAAAGGAAATTTCAGATGAACATTTTTCCCAGTTAGCAAAGGTCATTGATGAGTAGGATGATATATTCAAATCACTTGAAGAATACACAGCTTTTATAGACCTATTAATTGGAGAATACAACGAAAATTTCACTGACTTTGAGAATCGTGATGTCACACTCGAATTAGCATTTCAGCCTCACCTAGTTGATATCACCAAGGCACCTAAAGTACTACGGATAGAATTGATTGAGCTCTCAGTAGATGACATTTTAAAGTCACTGTTTGATGCTAATAAAGATCCAGTTGAGATATGGAATAATGCAGTAGAATGCCCAGGCCTTCAGCAACATGCCCCAAAAATGGTTTTTTGCTTTTCAAACATTTATTGCTGTGATTATACATTTCCTACCTACCCCAAATCAAGACGTCCTTAAGGTCACAAATGACCAATGCTCATCCAGAGGATCAACTGAAACCGCAGACCTCCATGCAGCAACCAAACATTCCAGTGCTTTCCAACAGAAAGCAGACACAACAAAGTCATTAAAAGGGTAGTGAACTTTAAAATTAACAAATAGGTTTCATTTTTTGAAATTATTAAGTACATAGCAGTTAGATTTTTATAAAATAATGTACATTTTTAAGTATATCCAATTGAAGTTTCTTGAATGCAGCCTTATCTAAGTACAACTAAATTAATGTGACCTTCCAGTATGAAAAGGTTACCCACCCCTGAACTAAACACTTCCCATTAAATCCCACCTTCCAATCCTGCTACGCTAGGGATTAAGTTTCCAACACATGCGTTTTGGGGAACACATTCAAACCATAGCAATAGCTTTGGAAATTCTCTCAGAAGCAGGCAAGAAAAGGCAACAGAACATAATACCAGGAAAGCTCATAGTCCAGGCTAGTTTTGCCTTTCCTCTGGCCCTAAGTTTCCTTTGTAATCTTTTAATATTCCCACTCCTTGAGACCAGGCTAGTTCAGGGCTTGTTAAGTATGGGCAAAGGTAAAGCTAAGGCTTCATGCTGGTCCCAAAGGCCCTGGGATGTCTGCTCAGTTCAGATAATGAGCAGATGTGAAGATTCCAGCAATCTGTGTTGTTAAAGGGTTTACTTCAACCCTAGAATGGAGCTTAGCTCACCCTAGGGACTCAAGCTGAACTGAAATTTTAGGCTCAGAGGAACCTTAACTCTCACATTAATCTCAAAAACAAACTGCTGGAGATCGTTCAGGCAGAAGCAAAGCAAATCTCCTTCTCAGTTTTGGAACATACTCCAGGAACTATATCAGACCTGCCTCAAAACACTGATCCTGTGATTTCATTTCCACCTTTACAAAATTGTGTTGCCAATGACAGGGTAAAGCCTGAGGCTATTTCACTCTGACTTTTGAGGATATAGCCATACTCTGACAACTATTTTCTGCAAATGTGACTAGACTAATACATCTTTTTACCTTACACTCCTGTCTTAGTCTGCTCATACTGCTGTAACAAAATACCACAGACTCTGGGTAATTTATAAATAATAGAAATTTATTTCTCACAGTTCTGGAGGCTGGAAAGCCCAAGATCAAGGCATCTAGTAGTTCAGTGTCTGGTAAGGGCTTGCTCACAGCAAGATGGTGCCTTCTTGCTGCGTCCTCGCATGGCAGAAGGTGGAAGAGTAAAAGACAATATGGTGTTCCCCTTCAACCTCTTTTATGAGAGCATGGATCCATTCCTGAGGGTGGAGCCCTCTGACTTAATCACATGCCCAAAGCCCCTACCTCTAAGACCATCACCTTGAGGTTTAAGTTCAAACATATGATTTTTCAATGTATGTGGGACACATATATCAAAACCATAGCAATTCCTAGGCCAGCCACAGTGGCTTATGCCAGTAATCCTAGCACTTTGGGAGGCTAAGGCAGGAAGACCTCTTTAGGTCAGGAGTTCGATACTAGCTTGAGCAACATAGTGAGCCCCTGTTTCTACAAAACATTTACACATGTTAAATGTTTAGCCAGGCATGGTAGCGCATGCCTGTAGTCCCAGCTACTAGTGAGGCTGAGGCATGAGCATTGCTCAAGCCCAGAATTCTGAGGTTATAGTGAGCTACGATGATGCCACTGTACTCCAGTCTGGGTGACACTGAATGAGACCCTGTCTCTAAAAAAAGAAAAAGAAAAAAGAAAGAAAGAAAAGAAACCATAGCAACTCTTGACCAGCAAGAAAGGAAAATTTGTAAATTTGTTAACATTTTTATAAGAAAACAAAAAGGTGGGTAAGTAATGCAAATTGTTCTTAGCCTGTGCATTTATTCTAAGGCAAACAGAATGAGGAAAGATTCCCAACAGTGAGTGCAAATGATTTTTATTTTGTAAAACCAGAAAAGTGAATTTTACATGCCTTCCAGCTCATAAGATACATTTTGAAAAAATGGAGTTTGTTGTTTTTTGTGTTTATTTTTGTTTTGTTAATCCAGCAAGATTAAAAAGAAAGGCCGGGCGCGGTGGCTCACGCCTGTAATCCTAGCACTCTGGGAGGCCGAGGCGGGTGGATTGCTCAAGGTCAGGAGTTCAAAACCAGCCTGAGCGAGACCCTGTCTCTACTAAAAATAGAAAGAAATTAATTGACCAACTAAAAATATATATAGAAAAAATTAGCCGAGCATGGTGGTGCATGCCTGTAGTCCCAGCTATTCAGGAGGCTGAGGCAGTAGGATTGCTTGAGCCCAGGAGATTGAGGTTGCTGTGAGCTACGCTGATGCCACGGCACTCACTCTAGCCTGGGCACCAAAGTGAGACTGTCTCAA